>JXCR01135024.1:0-21127 GCA_002079205.1 Phalaenopsis hybrid cultivar
TGTATTTGAAAACTTTATGACAAATGCTTAATTGTAGAATAATTTTAGAATCTTACTTTTTTGTGTTTGAATTATAGTGGAATAAATAAACTGTGGCCCATAGCGGGGGTGAGCTGTGGCGGTGTCCAGTCTATAGATCATGACTTATGCTAACAACATCAATAACATCTGATAGCCACAAATGGAAAAGGTCATTAGGTGAGGTGATGTATTTGAAAATTATTTGAATTAGAAGCTCTTTGGTTGGGTGAAAAAATAATGCAATATATAAGTAATAAGGTGTTAGAAAACTTTGGAGGTATTTTTTCTATGTAAAATAAATGTAGGACTTTACACTTTATTGTTTGGTGAGAAGAAAATTGAATTCAAGGTAAAATATAAATGTTAGTTGTAGTAGTGGCAACAACGGGCAACTGTCGGAGGTGGGAGCTGTGGTGGTTGATAGTGGGCAACAACGACGAGCAACGATCGATAGTGTGGGCTGCATTGTTAGCGAGCAACACATAAATAGAGTTGTGTATTTGAAGTTCACGCAAATTCATTGAATTCCAAATATATTGTTACTTTACACTACATTTGAAATTATTTTGACCGATATCTAAATTATTAAAATGCCTACAAAGAAATGCACTACACAGTTTTTGAAGCTGACCTAATGCGTGCCAGAAGGTACGTGGTGGCAAAGTAATGAATTAGCATTTAGTGTTTAAGAAAAACCCAACACAGACTCAGCAACTCAATTTTTACATGGAAAACCCTGTAAACAAGAAAAATTCACATAATCAAACCCAGTGGAAATAATCCACTATGAATGTTGTGTATCCACTCTTCTATTGAAAAATGGAGTTACAAAGATGATCATTGTAAATGTACAACAGTGGTTCATCGATAATAGATGTCTGGTTGTAATGAATGTGATTCTCTGTGACAGAAGATTGCAATGGCCTTAATTTATTGCTTTGAAGGCATTAGTCCACCGTGAATGTTGTAGACAGTGGTTTTTGTGCCAACTTTTTATATAGGTTGTAGTTAAGAGTTATGATAGAAGTTGGTTATGTGGGACAAAGATGGTTGCCTCAAGAGCATCGGTTAGCCTCATATGACGTAGTAGGAAGCTACAGGAGTTGTGAGTCATGTATACAATTGTTGGCCACATAGATCGTAGTGGCTAGTTATGATAATGTTGATTGTCCCTAGAGACCAAGTTTTGTGAACTATGTGATTTGTGTGTCGTGTAGGTCGTAGTTGGTTATATAAGCCGTAGCGAGGAGTTGTGATGGCCTTTATAAGCCATCGAGGCAGGAATCGGGAGCTGCATGAGTGGTATGCTAGGTAGATCGTAGTTGATCACATAGGTCTTAGTGGTTTTGTGATGATGCTCGTAAGCCACAGAGGTTGGAGTGAGAGTTGCACAAGTTGTAGACCATGTAGGCTGTAGTTCGTCACGTAGGCTGTAACAGTGAGTTATAATGATGTTCGTAGACCATAGGGGTCAAAATCTAGAGCCACATGAGCAGTAAATCAAATAGGGCATAGTTGGTCACATAGGCCATAGTGGTTACTTGTGATGATATTTGTAGGTTGCAGAGGAAAAAGTCGGAAGCTGCACGAGCTTTGAACCATATTGGCCATAATGGTGAGTTGTGATGACGTACATAGGACGTAGGGGTTGTGAGTTGAGAGATGTGCTAGTTGTGCACTACGTAAGCCATATTTGGTCATGTAAGTTGTAGTGGTGAGCTGTGATAATGTTTGTAGGACACAAGGGGGTCAGAGTTGGGAGCTTTAAGAGTTCAAGGAAAGTTGTCATCTTTGGTTGGGCATTGTTACACTGTCTTGAAGAGGTGATGTTTCATCATCATTGGGAAAAGTCAATGCATTGTATCCAAGATAAGTTGTTACATTGCTATCGAGGTGTGTCGTTGCATCATATTTGAGGTGTGTTATTACACTGTCTTCTAGAGACATCATGCACCATATTCAGGGTGTGTTATTATACTATTCATGGGTGTTTTACCATTTCGCAATGTATGCTGACATTTCACAGTGCACATTGTGACTTCACAAGGGAGTTTGCTGCAACGAGCAGGTGGCTGCTGATAATGGTCGACGGTGGTTGATAAGTGGTGATTAAAGTTGGATGGCGGCAGCAACATATGATGTTCGATGGTGAACGACAGATGGTGATCAGTTGGTTGGCTATGGTGGCCAGAGCTAGTCGGAGGTTGTGGTGGTGACTGTCAAAGGCACCAGCAGTCGAACTTGGTGATGATCGTTGTCCGAGTCTGAGGCATTCACTGGACCTGCAGTGCAAAATTGTTTTATACTTCTTCACTTCCTTCAAGCTTCAACCTTCTTCCGACTCTAGGTCTCCCTTCCATTTCAAAAGAGGGTCGGGCTTTATTTATAGACTGAATGCTACAAATATGGAAGAAATCTCAACCGCTCTGATCGGATGGCCTATAAAGATTCCCTTGATCGGATAGTGTTTGATGAGCATTTAAGTGCCTTAATGATGTTAAAATTGACCAATTATAGGCTCCTTGGATTAGTCTTGTTGAGATACTTGATTTGACTAAAAGCATATTGGATTCTAAATCTATTTGAAATTCTAATTAGGCTTGGAAATTTGTAAAAGTGGTTTAATGATTTGATCTGAGTTTGATTTAATTTGACTAGGATCAATTTTGGTATCGATGAGTTCGTCTTGTTGAGCAGATCAATTTGACTATAACTTTACTGAAATTGAAGTTCTAGATAACTTTTAATCAAAGTTTGAATATTTTATATTTAAAATTTATCTCGAGATCTATGTCATGCCTCAAGATTCATGTCAGATGATGAAAATTTATTGATGGTGTATCATAAACCAAACAACGCCTTAGAAGATTTTTTAATACACCAAAATAAAATATAAATAAAGTGATTTAAATCCATCATACAATTTAAGATTATTTGAGCTTCAATAATTTATTTATTTTAACACTTTGGCTTTCGTTTTTCTATGTAACTAATATTTATATATGTATATTAAAGACGTGTCAACACAAATACCAGAGATGTCTCATGGATGGTGGAAGAGGTGACATAGCATCGTGAGGCCCTCCAAAGACGATCCAATATCACACGCCTAACTGGTCGGCTTTCACGTACTAGGAGGATAATACCTTATAGACAAACAAGGGTAGATCAACTCCTTAAGATTCTGCTTGACGAGACTCATGCGAATGAATCCAGTGTCTTCCACCTTAGAAAGACCAAATGGGTGAAATAGACCGTCCAATTCTAGAGCAGTTGGCAGCGGTCCTAAGTGGCCACCTGGCCTAATGTTCGTTTGACTTAATTGTGCCCCACCCTATCATTATCGGTCATTGTTGACCACCGTCGACAACCACTAATCATCGTCGATCACCACCAATTTTTGTCAACCGCCACCAACCAGACATCATCAGTCAATATTGTAACTTGGAAAATATAGTAACGCTTTCATGTTTGTGGAACAAGTGGTCTCTATAATCATTAACCTATAATGTATATTTACAACTGGGTCAGACGTCATGATTTTTCCATTTTACGAGGTTTCACGTAACAACTTCTAGTGTCATTTCTGATTGTATTATTCTAGTGTCATTACTAGTTGTATTATTTTATTTTCTAGCAAGCATCAAAAAAATAATAATATAATCATTTAACTGCAAATCATATCATATAATCTATCCATGAAAAGACCTCCTTAACATAATAAATTTTGTAGCGGTGGCATTTATTGTGTGATATAAAAAATTTGGTTGACATAAATATAAAATGTAAAATTTAATTTATTAATAAGTAAATACATAAAGAAAAATTTGTGGCATGTATATAAAATCCCCTTTTATTTTGAAAATTCCAAAAGAAACGACATTTGATTCAATTATTGCCTCAGAACTCATAAATAACCTCAAATGTCCGAATAAATTTTCAATAAAGTTGGCGGTCGTCAAATGAGCCCGCTAGAAGTTAGAAGAAATTTATGAGCATTGCCCGCCAATAATGAGGTCAAAAGTTCGGTAAAAGCCGTCATCCTTGACTACCCGACAAGAGTCATTTATGTCTCTTCGTGTAAATAAATTATAATCACAAAGAAGGAAGATTTACATGCATACCACTTAATTGTTATGTATTTACATACATACCTTATCATTTCATCGATATATGGAAATGGTAATTTTTTTCTTTTTTAAAGTTAAAATAAAAGTATTTTGGCTATAATATGAATAATTAGGATATTATACATATAAAAAATAAAATTTANTCCGGAAAAAAAATATAGAAAATGGATGCCCATTAACATATTTTCCCTGGGCCGTATAATGATAGAGTCTTGAGAAGCAGAGCTCACAGTTTAAAGATGAGAATGGGCCTTACCAGTTGCAGTGTACGGGCCTAAGTATATCGAAAGAGACAGATGGGCCTCCGGATTATTCTGAGCACGATTTTCCTCATGTATTCTGTCTAAAATCTTATCATTCTCTAAACCATCTTATATTGCATTATTGTTTGTACAGTACTTTACACCAAAAAATCTGTGCCTGGTGCAAGATTTGTGGAGAAGTTAGTAGATAGTTCTATCTCTAATTGGATGACTCAAGTTAAAAGCACAACATAATTACCTCGTAACCACTAATTTCTAACATAATTGGGATTAAGACTCAACTTAAAAGAAAAAACTTGTGCTCTAGAATTGATTTAATTTATAATGAACCAAGCACAAAATAATAATTTCAAGAATTATCTTAAAACTTATCAATTAATCTTAAAAAATTAAAATACAATTTATTAATTTTGATTGCATGTGCATTTATGTATTATATATCTTCTAAATACAAGCATTTAAAAAACCCCTAAATTTAAATACTTCGATAATTATTATTTAATATATACTTAAAAATATAATAAATTTAAGCTAAAAGTGTTTTTAACATATGTTTTCAATAAAATATTTTTTTCTAAGTATATTTTATGATATCATGTAAATATTACTGGTTTTACTGCAAATTTCTTAGTTTAAGAGGTGAGGGTAAAATGACAATGCTCTTTCAGTCTTCCATGGGTTGCGTTCTCTGCTTCTTTGAACTCATGCTCAGAGCTTTTGTCGACGCTACACGTTTTTGATCTCCTTATGTTAGGGATTTAGCCACTACATACACAAGTTATGTACATTAGTTTTTTTTTATGTGTATACTATCTATTTTAACCTTATGTATAATTATAAGTATGTCATCTAACTACTTCTATAAATAGCCATGTTGTACCAAATGCAATTTTATTAAAGAATAAATAATAGAGTTCAGTCTTTATCTTTTAGAAACTTTTTCTTTTTTTCTTATTATTCTTCCCATTTCTTCTCCTCGAGTGGTATCAGAGCAAATCGTCTCAAACATCATAGATTCATATCCATCAATATCAAATAAAGATGGCCGGCAAACTACAATGGCTCACAACAAAGTCAGAGAGAAATATTTTCGGTGCTTTAAAATTCTTGATGTCTCAAATCAAGAATGTGACAGGCATATGCCTAACCCAAAATAATTGCCATGTATGGAAAGTTCATATGTCAAAATTGCTTTACAACAAATGGCTTTGATTCCTTTCTTGATACCCAGGTTTCTTATTCACCATGATTTCTTCTAGATGTCAGTGGAACAATATATGAAAATCAAGATTATCTATTATGACAAATGGTGGATAGAAATCCGACTGCAACGATATTTTCAAATATTTCTCCTTCAACCCTTATATTCTTCATTTTAAGTACTACTACCAAATTTTGACAGACATTGGAGAAAACATTTCAGGCTTCAAATAGATCCCGAGTAATTCAATTAAAGAATAAACTCCATAATATAACTATGGGATCAGGTATTATAACTCAATATCTAACAATGATCAAGAATCTAGTAGAAAATATTGCCGCAGCAGGATCTAAAGTGGATACAGAAGATATCATCATTTATACCTTAAATGCATTACCTCCAAGTTACCAATGGTTCAAAACGGCTATTCGAACAAATTTACAACCAATTTCCTTGGAAGATTCCTACGCTTTATTACTTAGCAAAGAATGTAATATCGCAAATCAAACTACGAGACTCACTGAACATGCAGCTTTTCTCACCTTCAAAAACAAAGGGGGATATAATAATACAAGAATCAAGCAAATTCCAAAAGCATACCAAATAACAATTCAGTAAAACCTAGAACTCCAGTAAAATGTTAGATATGCAAAAAGAGTGGTTACTCGGCTAGTCAATGCTAACATAGAACAAATTTACAATATAAAGCTTCTTCCAACTCACCTATAATAGCTTTAGCAACACGAACTATATCTTAGCCGCAAGAGTGGATATTGAACACAAGTGTTACGACACATCTCACACCCAACATGTAACGTCTGCAATCAGCTCTGCCTTACAAGGGGTCAGAATAAGTTGTATTGGGAAATGGACAAAGTTCAAAAATATAGCATGTGGGCAATGTATATTTCCCGCTCCCGAGCATGAGTTAAGACTTTCTCCTTTATTTAGAGTTCCCAAACTATCATATATTTTAATATTTGTAAACAAATTTGTTAAGGATAAAAACTGCACTATTATTTTTTATGCTAGCAAGTTTTAAATTCATAACTCCAATACCATTAAACCTCTTGTAATTGGACCAACTAATCAAGGGCTCTACCCTATAACAACTCTTCATACCACCATAGGTTCCACTACCAGGCATCAAAGACTTGGACATCCACATGATAAAGTTAGGTCTATGATATCTCATGTTTATCCCCATCTTAATACTTCTTCCTATATTTTTAAATTCTCTGACTATTATCAAAGTAAAAGTTAGAAATTATCTTTCAATAATATTACTACAACATATTGCAAATTAGAAATGATAATTTTTGACACATGAGAGCTCTTTCCTCATCCTTTCATTGAAGGATATAAATATTATGTCACCTTTATTGATGCATTTTCTTGCTATTTTTGGTGTCTTCTGTTATATCATAAATCTGAAATTACCTTACACTTTATTCACTTGCATAAAAAAATAAAAAAAATCAATTTAACATAAATATAAAATACTTAAGAATGAATGGAGGAGGAGAATATATCTCAAGTGAACTTAAAACTTATCTTTAAGATAATGACATTCTACACAAATTTAATAGTCCCTATACCCCTGAGCAGATGACATAGCTGAAAGAAAGTATCACTGCATGACAGAGACGACTGTAACTCTTTTAAAATCTTCTGATTTGCCAGTACATCTTTGGATGGAAACTGTGCTTACTGTCACATATCTCATAAATAGACATCCATCCATTAATACAAAACAACCATTACCTTTTCAATTATTGTATCAAAACCCAGCTAAATATCGCCACATGAGAATTTTTTTATTCAATTTATTTTACTTTAAACCAAGCCAAAAAAAAGTTACTCCATATAATTATAAAATATTTCAAATACATTAAATTCAAATATATTTAAATATTTAATGGCCCCTGTAAAGGAAGCTCTATATCATCTATCTAACTTCTAAGTTTTTATTTTTAGATAAAAAAACTTCATGAAATTATGATCAATATTACCATTTTGAATCCCATTTTTATAAATTTTGATCTTCCACACTCATGATTATAATTTGAGTAAATAAATTATAAAAAGAAGGAAATATTTTATGCACATATAACTCAATTTGTATGAATTTACATATCTAATACCTAAACTTTAATTTTTACAAACCACCTTAATTTTGCATGAAATATGTATTTTATATTTTAAAGATTAAAAGCTCCACAGACCNACACATATAACTCAATTTGTATGAATTTACATATCTAATACCTAAACTTTTATTTTTACAAACCACCTTAATTTTGCATGAAATATGTATTTTATATTTTAAAGATTAAAAGCTCCACAGACGTCCCATAACGTATTGCCATAGCTGTAATTTCAGTTTCCCATCTCTTTCCATCATGCGCCTGAAGAGATCCATAAAGCTAACAAATTGAAGTTAAGCTCTGCAAAGCCATGGCTTGCGTTAATGGTCCCATAACAACGTCACTCAAAATATTATAGTAATAGTCACATTATTATTAAAAATGTGGTATTATTTACATATATAGCCCTCATTTGTTACAAATTTACATATTTCACACTACTACAATTTCCATTTTTACTCAAATAACATCCAATTCTTTCGTTTCACAACAAAAAT
This sequence comes from Phalaenopsis hybrid cultivar, assembly GCA_002079205.1. Taxonomy (NCBI): domain Eukaryota; kingdom Viridiplantae; phylum Streptophyta; class Magnoliopsida; order Asparagales; family Orchidaceae; genus Phalaenopsis; species Phalaenopsis hybrid cultivar. Next base: position 8,260 of record JXCR01135024.1, read on the forward strand.
AACACTGATTATCATTTTTTGATAGTCAAATTCATCTTTTCATGAATAAGTAAAGTATTATGCACGTAAATATGAATGTTTAGGTGTGAGATATGAAAATCCATAAGAATGGTGTTCGACATATGTAAATTTCCTACCCAATAACGACTAGCTTTGTGAAGGTTAAAACGAAATGATCTCGTAGAAAAGTCTAGGTGGCCTCCTCCCATAAAGAGGGGACCCAACCTATGATGAAGGTCCAATCAAGCGACCAAAACCTGCACGGGTGACTTGTTAGAACCCAGCTTCAACACCCCGAATATATTTCGGTCACAACACAATAAGTGATCGATTGACACGCCAAGATCATCCAACTGATCCCCTAAACCAACCAACCAAATAAAAACGGTCCGCCGAGACAGCAAGATCGTTTGGTTGACCCATCCATTTACACATCCGAATTGTGCTCATCCTCGGAGATGATCACCAACCCAGCAACGACAAGCTCCACGAGACACAATCTTCCTTAAGGTTCAATTAGTGACTAATCGATTAACAATGGATACCGAGATACCAAGGACCAAGCATGAACCAAAGAGTTGGTTCAAAGGAAAATGCTTCAGAGCCAACGAAATAGCCTAAAAAATTGCTAAAAATGAAGTGCAAAGAGCGCCTAAACAAGGATTATCATTATTAATTCTTATGAAACTAGTTCTTGTTTTAAATTTTTCTTGTTCTTATCGCAGTTGTCGCTATCAAAAAACAAGAATACTATGAAAGTTAATATAAACAAGAAAAATGATTTGAATAGATTTCAAGATAATCCAATGCTCTGGATAAGATGATTAGAATATCCATTATTGTTCTCTTTGAAGCCAGTGATGTAATTTTATACTTTTGCCCTCCTATCTTTTATAAATAAGAGGACTCTTTTATGCATTATATGGTTTTGGCTCTGCTCTCTTTTAGCCTAAACATTCAGGGAACAAAAGAGTCTAAGAGCCCCGAGAACACTTCATTCGCCGCTACGGGGCAAGCCTTCTTCTCTTTCCCTCTTTCTCTCCATATGTCTCTGTGCTCTATCCTTTGAGCACGATCGGATAGATTTGGATTCAACAAGGAACAAAATTTGATCTTAATTTTAAATATTAAAAATTTATTGTTGTTTATTTCTTTTCTTGCCTTAAGCCCAAATATCATGAGGGATCTCCATACAAAATTTTTCCAGGATTTTTAATGTTTCTTTAATGAATATGGAGAGCAACATTATGAGTGATAGGCATATGAAATCATATAATAAGCCACTAAACAAGCGTTTAGCTTTTCTTTTTTTCAACTTTAATTTTTTTGTCCTTTATATTTTTAATTTTAGTTAATAAAATATTTAAGAACATCTTTGTATCCTTACTAAAAAAAGGGCCCTCATTCCACTTTGGGGTGCCATTTGTAGCATTATTACCTTCTCCTTTGGTGACCAAGCCCTACATTTTATAATTATTCAAATAATATGAACATAATTTGAAGCAATTTTGTTTCTTGATTTTTGATAATTGACAATTTAAATTTGTCCGCAACTCCATGCATTGAATGGGAGAGGAACATATTAAGAGGGATAAACAACAACTTGAGGATATCGGCGACTCCGGTAATTAGAAAGAGGAGGAGAATACCAAACATAGTAAAGGAAGAAGCTCATCAAAGTTTCATTCAATTCTTCTAATGTCTTCAAATGAAACTATTTATTAATTATCTAATTAAATGTGATTATTAATTTAATATAAAATTAATCATTATTGTATNACGAGGATATGGGCGACTCCGATAACTAGAAAGAGGAGGAGAATACCAAACACACTAAAAGAAGAAGCTCATCAAAGTTTCATCCAATTCTTCTAACGTCTTTAAATGAAACTATTTATTAATTATCTAATTAAATGTGATTATTAATTTAATATAAAATTAATCATTATTGTATCATATTATTATTTTAATTTTTTTTATTTGATTTTTAATTAGTCAATTATTTGGAAACATATCAACTTAATTGCACTTTTTGATAAATTTATCATCGTGGCAAAAGCAAATTGCTTGCAATTTTTCTGACTCAAAAAAACACACTACACACACACACACATTAAAAAAGGAATGGTCATAGGCTAATATACAAGCCTCCAACCACCTTTAATATGCCTAACAATTCGAGTACACCTCCTTAATGCCAACTATGTCAAGGGAGAATTTAAACGCCCAACCTTAGAGGCTTTATATTGTGAATGTCAACCAACAGACCAAGCTATGTGGCACGGGTGTGTGTGTGTTCGTGCGTGTGTGTATGAACTAAAAAACTGAAACATTAGTTTAACTAGGATGATAGTGCAATTAAAAACGAGTGGTAGTTAATTGCATCACCGCCAGTTGAATATAATTAGGTAATTAAAAGAACTAAATTTATATAAAAAACAAAATAAAAATTATATTATTAAATTATTATTTAAAGTTTTTTTATTAGTTTCTAAATTGAATTACATATTAGCCTTGCAATCATTGCCTAAAATTAATTTTCTGATTTATGACTCTATTCTCCGGCAATCACCATTAGAATAGACTTAAAATTCCCTACGAGAAGAAGACAACAAATTCTCATAAAAAAGTTGACACATTTCAAGCCCTTATTGATTATATGAATACAAGTTGGCTAATCATATATAAAGTGCCAATTTAGCCCAAAATAATTTATTATTTATAGTTCTTTTTTTACTTTACTTTCTTAATTTTTTTAATGTATTAGAGAGGACCACTGCCTTATAATTTGATGTTATTTTACTAATGAATGGGAAGCGTAAGGCTTCGTTTGAGGAGACGGTAAAGTTCCATTTGATTGGAGCGAACGCCGATGTTTGCCCAACTCGTTTGGTAAAACAACGGGAGACGAGCTTTTTCTGAAGTTCTTTCGCAAGAACGATAAATTTTCATCGTTTCAGATCGTAGCTCATCTACTCTAATTCTACGAACACAAAAGAGAGATGATAAATGTTGTCATTGTTTCAAACAAAGCCTACGAAAAACGTCAGAAATAAATTTGACAAAGGCATTAAAAATAAAAAATGAAAAAAAAATGTGAGAAGAAAATGAACATTAAATAAATATGTACAGTATTTTTTTCATTATTATTTGTTTTTAAGATGAAATTAGTTCTTATTTTTTAATTCATCCAAACAAGTGAGTGGAATTTCCTTTTTCATGAGAGAGAGCTTTATTGAAATTTGCTTTTTACCTTTACAAAAAGAAGGGTATTGAGGTAAAAAGAACATATATTGAATTTTATTTTTACTCATAATAAATAATTTAAATTTATATAAGGTTAACCAAACATATACATAAAATTTTAGGAGATTTCATATATATATATATATAACACTCAATTCTTATGTATTTATGTATCTATTGAATCCTAATTTTTTTTTGTGAATCACACTTCAATAAATAGAACGTAACAAGGAGAGAGAAAGAGATAGAGAGACAGGGAGATATAAAGAGGAGTTAAGAGTAATAAAAAGTAATATGTTTTGTCTATTATCTTTTATCTCATAAGATGATCTTTATATTTATGGGGAGAGAGTACAATATAATGATAGTACATTTTTTATCTTGCTTTAATGGGGTTGTACATATACTCAAGATATTTTGCATATTCGAGTCTATTGCTCGACTGCTCTTTGGCACGGTCGACTGAGCTTGTTTGGTCTTAGCTTGGTAAAGTCGGTTCGATTGAGTTTGATTAGCTTCGGGTCGACACAATTGATTTGATTGGCTAGGCTTTGCCATTCAGTTGGTTTGTCTAGTTGTTGACCTTAATCCAATGTGAGAAGCTTCTGTCGATGGTGTTAGACTGGACTATAGGGTAGAGTGTAAATCATCGTAACCATAAAGTAGCTCGTCCTTAATGAGGAAAGCCTGTGGGATGACTATAAAACTTTGCTAGATTGTCAATTCTTAGTCCCTGATGAAGAGACTCGGGGTGTCTATGAGATGACTCGTGATTTTAAGGAATAGGGTTTTTCCTTGAGCCAAATGTATTGTAATGTTGGTTACTGCTTTAGGTCGATTTTCTTAAGGTGGTTGGCTCGAATGTGTACCTTCTTATTCTAATCTGATTAGTTTGAATTCAGATCAATCGATCGTCCTTTTGTGGTCCTTCTCTTGGCTCAATCAGCCTTCAGCTTTTGCTCGGAAGATTACATTCCATTAGCCTTCAGTTTTGGCTCAGGTGGTTGAATATGAACGGATATCGGTGAGTCCTCCTTTGTTGCACTAACTTCCTTGTGGGCCAAGATATCTCCTCAAGATCAGTGCTGACATATTTTCCAACATACATTATAAAACACCTAAAGCTTAATTATATGCATACCCTCTTATATATACATGAAAAAGTATATCTGCCTTTTTTAAAGTTGAAAGGATTTGTTGTGAGATATGAAAGATTTGAGTGATATAAATATAAAAAGTTAAGCCTATGTGTTAGCTATATAAATACATAGGTATTAGATAATATATATTTAAATGTGTCATATTTCTTATTCCATGCATCTTTAATATACCTTTTCAGAGTGAATAATCTTATTTTATTCAACTTCAAATTATATTTTCACCTCCAATCAAATTTCATATATTTATTTAATTTTTAACTATATTAGGGAATTTATTCATTAATTCACACACACAATATAAATATTCATAAAGCTTAAAATTTGAAGGCCGAAGCTCTCCACCAATAATTATCTCAAACACCTTTCCCATCTTATCAAAATAACAGTAATCTCCACTTCCTTCGTCTAGATCACATCACCTTGCTTACTTCGAGAGTCCCTACATGGTCCTTTTCTAGGACCTTTGCTGTGACATACCACAGGAAATGCAGCAATCTGTCTTCTTCTCCTCTCCTTTCTCCATTTATAGCTAACAAAAATCTCACTCATCCTTCACTCCACCTTCTTCTTCTTCTCATTCTTCTCCAAAATTCTCAGCTTTTACTATACCATGGGCCTGAGTGGAACCATAGATTACTTTTCTGACTTGTTCAGAAGCTCCCATAAGCACAAGAAGAAGAAACAGTTTCAAACTGTGGAGCTCAAGGTGAGGATGGACTGCGAAGGTTGTGAGATTAAGGTCAAGAAAGCTCTCTCTTCCATGAAAGGTTCGGTTTTTCCCCATCTGAAAGCTTTAAACTTAGCATTATGTTTGTTTAATTAATTTCTGATATGTTGGATTTGTAGGAGTCAAGTCTGTAAACATAAACCTGAAGCAGCAGAAGGTGACTGTAACTGGTTATGTGGAGCCAAACAAAGTATTGAAGAAGGTTCAGTCTACGGGGAAGAAGGCTGAGCTTTGGCCTTATGTGCCGTATAACTTGGTTCCTCAACCCTATGCTGTTCAGTCTTACGATAAGAAAGCGCCGCCTGGATTTGTGAGGAATGTGGAGACTGTTACTGTTAGTTCGCTGGAGGGAAGACAGGAAGAGCATATCACAAACATGTTCAGTGATGAAAATCCAAATTCCTGCTTTGTGATGTGAAGAAGAAGAAGAAGAATCAACTCTTTGAATCTCTAGTAATTAATAGTTTAAAAAAGTTTGTTTTTTGATATAAAGAAGTGCAGGGAATCGTCTTTTTCTTCTTTACCTGNATCTTTGAATCTCTAGTAATTAATAGTTTAAAAAAGTTTGTTTTTTGATATAATGAAGTGCAGGGAATCGTCTTTTTCTTCTTTACCTGCAGTATCTTGGATTAATCTGAAGAGTTTGAGAAGATTTTTGATCTGTTTGGGTCTGTTGTAGAGGTTTTGATGCGTGATAAAGGTATAAAGAGTGAAGAATTCAACTGCACATGTTGGAATCAGAGTTTCTGTCCTTGTAAAATAGGATTTGCTGTTCCTGTCAAGTTTGGTAATTGCATCATTTATTGCACTTTGATGATTATAGAATCATAATTAGAGTACCTACTGTTCTTAGCTTTAAATGCAATATTTAATGAGCGGCGTAGTTCTGTTAAATGGCGAGCTGTGACAGAAATAGCCGGTGGAACAATTCTGCAAATAAGCATAGATGATTTTTCAATTTCTAGCAAGAAACCTTTCAAAGTTAAATTTACAATTATCTCAGCTTCAAAGACGAACCAACAAATTAAAATTTGTTTAATCCGGCCTCAATCAAGCCTAGATCAAGTCCTTGAAGTATAGATGAATGTTTTGGATTTTCAATGAGATGGTGAAATGAACTTCAAATTTGTCATACTATATTTGAATCTAATGTCTTGATAAGAGGAATCCAACGAGCTTAATATTATATTTGAATCTAATGTCTTGATAAGAGGAATCCAACGAGCTTAATATCACTCAGTTCTTATGTCATTAAGACACCTAGATCCTTAAAGAATAATCTATTATTAAATGGGGTCGACATGGACCACCGGCCTCTGTAGCCGCCGGTCACCGNATCAGCTTCAAAGACGAACCAACAAATTTAAAATTTGTTTAATCCGGGCTCAATCAAGCATGGGCTCAATCAAACCTATATCAAGTCCTTGAAGTATAGTTGAATGTTTTGGATCCTCAATGAGATGGTCAAATCAACTCCAAATTTGTTATACAATATTTGAATCTAATATCTTGATAAGAGGAATCCAACGAACTTAATATCACTCAGTTCTTATGTCATTAAGACGCCTGGATCCTTAAAGAATAATCTATTATTAAATGGGGTCGACATGGACCACCGGCCTCTGTAGCCGCCGGTCACCGTCAACCATCAACCTTCTTAGCCCCCGACCACCATTGACAACATGCCACCCTAACCACTTGTCACTGCTGATTATTGCCCATCAGAGACTGCTATTTGCAAATGTTGTTATCAAATTACGACTATTATTGAAATTGCATACACTTAAAGAAAGTGCAGTTTTCAATGTATGTAAGATTGTAACTATTCTCCCAACCGTGAGAGATATTTATACTCCTGTGCTTACACGTATGATAGATTACTTTGACCGGCTATATCTCGTTTTTTTTCCTTTTCAAGATTTTTTAATGTAAAAATTTTGGCATCTCCCTTCGTTGTATTTTTGTATCTATGTGTGAGTGTTGAGTCATCGTGTAACGCTAAGGTGCTAAATCACTACTTTATCGCCGCATATTTTCCAGCATGCAACATTACCTATGCTTGAAAGTGTATGTTTAATTTTTTAAAATATAAAAATAGTAGTATTTTTCTTGTGATACGAAATATTTAAGTATTATAAATATTTAAAAAAAGGTGTTTCGTAAAAATATATAAGAATTGTGTGACATATATAAATGCCCTAGGGTCAACCTATTTACTCTTTTAATTATAAGGATTTGTTTGAGATAGTTTTTTGCCTTTTTTGTTTTTCAAAATATCGTCATAGTTTTGTTTAGAGAACTGTTTTCTTGGAAAAATTATTTCATACGGATCGGACACCGCACGCANATATATTTCGGTGGGCCCCACCTAAATTTTTTTAAAAAAAACTGAAATAATCCTGACCGTAGATCACCGTGATCTACGGTCAGGATTGGACACCGCATGCAGAGAGTATGCAATGATTTCTCGTTTTCTTGTTATCTTTTATAAATTTATATGATATAATTTTTATTTTTTTTAACTTTGGTGGTTGTCATATTTTTTTTAAAATAAAATAAATTTATAATAGTCGCTACAACTTTTTAAAAAACAAGTTCTTTGGTAACAACTACACAACTGTTGTTGCTACAGATATATCTTAAGTTAGCTTAAAATATGCATTACAAAGTTTTAGCGAAGGATTGGGCACCCAAAGCGACCAAGATTGAAGGGAGATAAAACACTCAAAACCTTGTGGAAAGTAGGTCTCACTAAAATTTTGGATAATTAAGACAAAATTGTATGAAGCTTTATACATTTTAATCATGGTATTAATTAAAAGAAAAAAAGTTTATGAAGAGGGATTTTTTGTTGAGTATTTTTTAACTTATAATNGCTTAAAGAAAGTGCAGTTTTCAATGTATGTAAGATTGTAACCATTCTCCCAACCGTGAGAGATATTTATACTCCTGTGCTTACACGTATGATAGATTACTTTGACCGGCTATATCTCATTTTTTTCCTTTTCAAGATTTTTTAATGTAAAAATTTTGGCATCTCCCTTCGTTGTATTTTTGTATCTATGTGTGAGTGTTGAGTCATCGTGTAACGCTAAGGTGCTAAATCACTACTTTATCGCCACATATTTTCTAGCGTGCAACATTACCTATGCTTGAAAGTGTATATTTAATTTTTTAAAATATAAAAATAGTAGTATTTTTCTTGTGATACAAAATATTTAAGTATTATAAATATTTAAAAAAAGGTGTTTCGTAAAAATATATAAGAATTGTGTGGCATATATAAATGCCCTAGGGTCAACCTATTTACTCTTTTAATTATAAAGATTTGTTTGAGATAGTTTTTTGCCTTTTTTGCTTTTCAAAATATCGTCATAGTTTTGTTTAGATAACTGTTTTCTTGGAAAAATTATTCCACAAGGATCGGACACCGCACGCAAGCTGCGTGCGGTGTCCNAGTAATTATTTTTTTTTCTTTTTATTACTTTCTTTTTCTTCTTAAGGTATATATTCATATTTAATATTTTTTGTTATTTGATCAGTATTATCTCTATAATAATTTTGATATATTTGCAAAGTTTTATTTATTTTTTAAGCAAAATGAATTATATTTGGATTTAGTGGCTCTGCTTACAAAAAAGTCATTCTCAAATTTTTTTTAAGTATGTTATTGTTATATAAGATTTAGGCTACTATATAAGCAATTATAACTTGCCCCATACATTTTTATCTCCTATTACACATGCGTTATGTAATAGGAATTTAATTTTCAAATTATTCTCTTATCAATTTGAGGAACTTGAACTAGTTACTTTATTCTACCCTTTTTGATAGTTATCAAAAAGGGTAGTATAAAGTTAAACATTTAAGAAAGAATAGTAAATAATAAGTTAATTATCAAAAAGGGTAGTATAAAGTGAAGGAGAACATGTATACCCAAAAAAGAGAAAGTGACATCGAGACCAAACTTTCTTCAAAAATCTGCTCCAGCAATCACGAACCTGCACCCAATAAATTGGAACCAATCTGGGAAAAGTAGAAGTCAATGCATTTAAGAAAGACACTTACATCCAGAAAAGGCTCAACAGTAGTCCAGCAAGCATCAGCAAAAGAAGAGAGTTAGCATATCCCATAAAGCTGGGATAGGAATCACACCATTCCACATATAAAAAGGCTATTCCAAACTAAGCTAAAGAGATTTGTAAAATCCAGAGCGTGCACCACCTCACCCAGATAAAAACCTTAAAAAACATTTGAATCTTAGCTTGAAAATACCAATTTAAACTAAAGCAAAATTGTTCCCAGCAGTCGAGAGCCATATGAGACTGAACAACTGAAAAGCCAATGCAAAAACTGTCCCCCAGAAAAACCGCAAAGGCCCCATCCACTAATCCAACAAAAATATAAATTGAAGTAAAACTGAAAAAGTGGTAAATCTGAAGAAAGCCTCCAAAGGGCAGCACAATGGAAAGCCCAACAACAAATTTCCATAGTGATAAATCCCGTAAATAAACAAAGCAAAGACAAAAACAACTAAAATCTGATGTATGGTGAATCAAGCAAATCTCCATTAAGCAAAAATTGAAGTTGCGGCATGGGATAGGACCCATAGGAAACCTCATTTGTAATCCTACCCATTCTTGCTAACCAATTTGCCGGAGAGTTGCCCTTTCTATAAATGAAAGATAAATGAATCAATAAATTGTATTGTTGAATACAATCACGAATTCTATTCATTATAACAAGCAAATCCCATCTAGGCTTAGAAGCCTTAAGGTACACATCGATAAGTGTTTGAGAATCAGTCTCAAAAATAATTTTATAGAGCTTAAAACGAGCCGCAACTTGCAAGGCCAATAAAAAAGCCCAACATTTAGCCTCCAAAGGAGAGGAAGCACAAATAGGAGAAGCAAAAAAGTACACTCACTGGCTAGGATGATTGCATAAGATTCCACCCGCTCCAGCTGCGTTGGAGACCCAACTTCCATCCATATTAAATTTAAACCAGTCCATAGGTGGGGGTTGCTATTTAAATATGACCATCCTACCCTTTTAGAAACGGGTAAGGGAAGGAGCAAACATACTACCCAACATTCTCCTCGTTTTTTGATGCAACACAAAAAGTAAAAGATAAAAAGAAAAAAGAAAAGGAAAAAATCTCGGACGCCCCTACCAACATGATTTAAACCAGTCTTATTCGCTTGGAAGGTTGCAAAACACGATAGAAGAACCTTTTTTCCTTCTATTTTTTTGACACCAACACTTGTCTAAGGCCTCACCACTTGCTGCCACTTCAAGCAACCATACACGAGCATGTCATCAAGCCATCCCGGGCAATCCGCTTCACCATCCAGTGGCAGAACCAAAATTTAATGAAAGGGGTGATGAGTGTTTAAGGGTCTGTTTGGGGCAGCTGCAGCTTCTTCAGCTTCTGCTGATAAGCAGCTTATCCTGATAATCTGCTGATGAGTAGATGATCCAGACAAGTTGTCTGACTGTTTGGTTGGCGCTTATGGAAAACAGCTGATTGTGAAAAATTGACCATTTTGCCTCTGTTTTGAATAAACAGTTTAGTTGTTTGGTTAGTGCGTTTTGTATACAACTTTTTTAGAATTTTTTTTATTAAATGAATAATCTGTGCAACAGAATCTGTTCTTTTCTCAACAAAATTAAAGATCACTGTTCATACAAGAAAATACCAAAAAGTTGATTTATATTCATATAACTAAAACATATCCGGTCTGGATCATTGCCAAGGAATTTTCCTCCATTACTGGATCAATGTCAATGAATTTAAATTTTTTTGCTGACGACACTGCCTGATATAGATAACAAATGTGCATTAATAAAATAGTGTCAACTCAATGCGAAATTAGATTAAATATAAAATAAAAAGAGTTAATTATGCACCTGTAGTTTTTCAGCCCACCATTCTTCTGGTGCATATATTGTGCGCTTAATTGGATCCTAGCCCATTCCCGTTGATCCCATTTTCAGTTCTTTCCATAGTTTTCAATCCTTCTTTAACTAGTCCTATTTGTTCTTCATTTTTATGCGATCGTAATCTTTTCCAGTCATTTCTTTGAATTTAACCAAAATATTTCGCCACTCTTCTTTGTTAAAAAATGTACTGGGTCTATTTCCCATCTCAACCCCCCCTCACACATAAATCACAAAAGATCATAGTAACTTCTCTATCCCACATGACCGATGTTCCAGCCTCTTTAGCTTTGCTCATTGAGTTCTGTCAGATTAACGAATAAACACAAAATGTTTCTTTTCATGACAAAGAAATCACAAAACAAAAGAATTATTTTTATATCCACCCTCTAAAAAATCACAAAACAAAAGATTAATTAATGACATCTTCATCTTTGTGACGCCGCAAATTCTTCAAAAGATCTCTAGATGACAAATCATGACAAAGATTACTAAAAAATAGGATAAACTTTGGAAAGAAAAAAAAGAACTTTTGTAAAGGTTGCCAAACTGTACATTCATAGAAAAGATGAAATATCTACTTTGGGAAATGTAAATATGAATAATACAAAAAAGAAGGACAAACTGTACTTACGGAAATGTAAATGCTAAATGCAAAACTGAGTGCACGTGAACTAACAATGAATCTTTCACCATCTCTTCATCTTGGAAGCGTTGCAAAGCTCCTAATTTCAACTAATTCTTCATAAAAACAAATTGAGTGCATGCAAATTAGAGCAAAAAAACATAAACTAACAATTAGCATTACCAAAAGACTCAATAATGCACGTGAACTATATTTTCATACAACTTTACCAACCATCCATAATTGATATAGACTACAATACTAACAAAATGTTTGATAGGTGCATCATCATTATCATCATCGCCACCCTCGTAATCAAAACATTAGGCCAAAACTAAACTATATGAGTTCGACTACAAAATCCCTCCTCCAATTATTCCTGTTGATTGTTAAAATAAATAAAACAATAAAATTTGAAAGTTTTGTACACAATTTCTAACTCTAACCCTATGGAACTCTTACAACTAGGGGTACAGATGCATAAAAAAATCTCACTGATATGATATGCCTTAAAAATATACATCTGTATATGCAAATGGAAACAAGAGATTAGTTTTTTATTATGAATGTAAACAAATTCCAAATACAAATTCAAAGCAATCGGGATCGAATATTCACCTTCGAAGAACAACGGTGTGCAATCAAAGCGAGACCGGGATTCCAAACTAGCGTCCGGCTTCGAGCGGATCTGCAAGACCGCAGGACCGTGATACATAATAGCGAGAGGAGAAGCCGGGATACAGAATAGCGGCCGGATCCGCAAGACCTTTCCCTTCTGCGTCCAACAACGACTTCGAACGGAGAAGATCCGGCTTCGAACGGAGAAGCCGAGAATGATGACGGGAGCGAGGACGCAACGACTTCAAACGGAGAAGATCCGGCTTCGAACGGAAATGATCCGGCTTCGAACGGAAATGATCCGGCTTCGACGGGAGCGAGAGGAGAAGATCCGGCTTCGACGGGAGTGAAAGGAGAAGATCCGGCTTCGAACGAGCGAGAGAGGCGAAGCGCTAGGTCACGGGAGAGGTCGCGGGAGAGGCAAAGGAAAAAAAGGAAGAAGTCACAGGAGTCACGGGAGCGATCTATCGAGAAGGGGTAATGCGTAAATAGTAATCGCGAAACGCGGACCGCGGGGGTCAGCCCGCGGTCCGCGTGTTTTAGAAAATCAAA
>JXCR01135024.1:28830-42702 GCA_002079205.1 Phalaenopsis hybrid cultivar
ACACACACACACACACACACACACAGAGAACATAATCACATCATGTAAAATAAAATAAAATAAAGAGAGACACTAATTTAAATGTTTCATCATTAATTGTTTAAAACATCCCAAATGTGATGAAATCAACTCTCTCTGTGTGGGATATGTCATTATTGAGGTACTAGATCTATGATTAGGATGACTTGTATCGAAGTCCTGAATCATAGATCGAAGATTAGAGCAGTGTTAAAGGTACCAAAGGAGGGGAAGATGATCCACTTTTGATGTTTAAGATACGGGGAAGCGGGTTAGAAGGTCCAATGCTGGAGAATGGACTTGATCCCATTTTAAATTTTTTAGATTTACTATGTTTAAATTCTCATCAGTTTTATAAGTCTCTGAGAAAGAACTTGGTCCATCTTGAGGTGGGTTAANTGGAAATATTTAGGAGATTTGGAGTTTCTTGGCTTACTAAACTCTTTAATATTATTTTAAAAACTAAAAAAATGCGCGAGGAGTGGAGGAAGAGTATTTTGGTCCTCATTTTTGAAGAATGAAGGTGATGCACAAGAGTGTGCAAATTATAGAGGAATTAAATTGATGTGTCATACTTTAAAATCATGAGAGAGGATAATTGAACATTGGTTAAGACACGTTACAAATATTTCTCATAACCAATTTGAATTTATTCCGAGCAGGTCTACTATGGAAGCTATTCATTTATTCAGAGGTTTGATAAAGAACTTCAAAGAGAATAAGGAGAATCTACATATGATTTTTATTGATTTAGAAAAAAACTTATGAGAAGGCTCTAGGAGAAATCATTTGTATAGTTCTAGAGAAGAAATGTGTTGATATGATTTATAATGAAGTCAATAAAGATATGTATACTAGAGTTGTTACTTGTGTTCGAACAGAAGGTGGATTAACTAAGTATTTTCCTATTTCAGTTGGATTATATTAGGGATCAACTTTAAGGTCATATCTTTTTGCATTAGTTATGGATGCTCTTATTGGACATTTACCGGAGGATGTGCCTTGGTGTATGCTTTTCGCTGATGATGTTCTTCTTGTGGATAAGACTAGAGAAAGATTTCAGGAAAAAAACTTGAATGATGGAGATCTATATTGGAGTCTAAAGGCCTTTGTTTGAGTAGAACTAAAAAAAATACATGGAATATAATTTTAGTAGTAGTAGCTCTAGTGTAGTGTTGTAACTATGGGTGATTAAATCATTAAATAGGTGTGAACGTTTTAGATATCTCGGGTTTGTTATTCGAAATGATGGTCATATAAAGGGGGATGTTATTAGTAGAATTCAAGTGGGTTTATTGAATTAGAGGAATGCATCGAGCCAATTATGTGATAGAAAAATTCCACTTAGATTGAAAGAAAAAAATTATAAGATGTTGGTGAGACTTGCAATCTCTATGGCGCATAATGTTGGCTTTTAAAAGAGAAACATAAAATAAAGTTAAGTGTTGCTCAGATGAGAATACTTAGGTGGATGAGTGACTTGACACTTAGAGACAAAATGCGCAATGGATATATCCGTGATAGGGTTGGCGTAGCTCCAGTGGTGGAGAAATTAGAGAGAGTCGTCTTAGATGGTTTGGTCACATTAAACGCTGACCATCTGATGATCCGGTTAGGAGAGATGTTTGAGATTCGACTTTTGTTAGAAAGACAGAGGTAGGCCTAAAAAAACTTCGACATATTGTATAAAAAAAGATCTTAATTTATTAGAATTAAATGAAAATATGATACTCAATAGGACATAATGGAGAACATGTATTTGTTTAGCCGACCCCACTTAGTGGGATAAAGGCTTGTTGTTGTTGTATATGATATTAAAGAGCTTAGTAAAAATTTAGGGATGATGAATCATATCTGTTCGTTCCATCACTGCCTTCAAACCTTGCACCATCACAACTCAACTAGCCCCTCGTAGGGTTGACTGAGGTGTGACTTTCACCAGAACTCGTTTTGACTTGCATAATTAGAACTTAGTAGGTGATGAATTAGTCTAACTAAATTGTTGCAATACATACCTAATACATTTTATTTCATAAATAATTCACATTCACATATACTCAAAAACATGAAAATCATATAATCAAAGTATATATCTATACAGAGTTGTTAAATCTAACATAATAAAAATAAGTGCCCAAAAGACTGTACAAACTCTCAAAATTATGAAATGCAAAAGCTGTACATAAGCCACACTTGACCACTCGACCCAACGCTCCTTATCCCTTCCTGAAAGACAACAACTTAGAGTGAGCAAGAACAAACTTAACAAAATAATCAAAGTTAAAATAAGATTTTATACAAAAGAGTGAAATAATGTGCATGCTCACATGCAGCCGTACTTGTCCACACACAAGTCACAAAATGCTAGAATCATGTAGAATATGTAAAGGAAAAACATACTGTAGAAAATCGCAATTGCTGTCGTAAACATGAATGTCATTCATTCGTGTGTAGTCATAAATATATAATTATATATATTCATAAGAATCATCAATCTAATCATAGCAATATAAGCTTCAATTATTTTCATGTTATGTCTTGTCATTGGATCTTCGCCGACCCGAATGTTATATTAGCTATTGATAAAAGTTATCCCCCACATAACAATTATCAATATCCCATGGTACCAATTATTCCCTTCATTCCGTTGTCGTTTGATTCCAATTGTTCCCGGAGTTTCGTCACCGCCTGAAATGCCAGAAGTCGGGAATCCCACATCTTATCATCTGTAATTGCATGTACTCATATAATAGTCTATATATAACATAACTTGTGACATTTCTTAAAGCATAATTTCTATAATAAATATTCCTCGGACATTTAATATATCATAAGTATAAATCATAACAAATGAATTCTTGCAAACAATAATTTCATAAACATATTTATCAGATTCATATCATTGTAAAATCACTTGTATCGTAAGGGACAATCAATTTGCATTCATACATTCAATACATATATTTATCTACAATATGCATGAAATTCTAATTGCTACCGTGTCAAACATGAAATCACGTTATAACCAATAAAGAATTAATTTATTTTTTAAATTAGCACAAAATTATTTTCACTTGATTTGATGGAGCAACCCTACGATGAATTTCCACACGCTTGCCTCGAGCCTGCCGCATCATTTAAGAAGTATCATAGGAGTTAATGGAAATTTGGCTCATTTCGTGATTTAACAAAAAAATACTCATTTAAGAAGTTTTACCTCGAGCAGGCTTCTCGACATAACCAACCCTTCTTCGATTCAACCTATTTTTCCTCCTTATTCCTTAATCTTCTCTTAAAATTCGTGAAATGGACCTACTGGAGAGCTCAGCTCTCTGTTCGACAATTCCGTGATTTTTCCCGCAAGCTACCACCAGAGGAAACAAACGGGATACTTGAATTCGTGGCAAATCTCAAAATAGAAGTGTAAGGAAAGGACTCTCTAGAATATAGCTAAAGTAAATTTCTTACCTTTCAATTTCGCCCTGAAGTCCTAATTCGAGAGCTGAAACTCTCAGTTATGCGCACTAGTTGCTCTCGCTACAGTGCAGGGTGTTGCTTTTTGCGGGATCCTTTTGTCGAGCAAAACTGAATAGGGAGAGGTGTAGTGATGCGAAGGCTATAGAGGAATTCAATGTATTCAACCCTCTGATCACATCCCAAAGCTTTATGTTGTGTGACAAGTTGGTTGGGAATAGTGATAATGCGGGAGATTAGGAATTAATTTAAATTAATTAAATTTAATTAAACTTATAACTTCTAAAATTTTATATCTTCCATTCTATTCATAACCGAACAGGGAGAGGGGGAGGGATTCAAAGGCTCTAGAGGAATTCAGTGGATTCAACCCTCCGATCACATCCCAAAGCTAAATAATGNTAAAATTTTATATCTTCCATTCTATTCATAACCGAACAGGGAGAGGGAGGGATTCAAAGGCTCTAGAGGAATTCAGTGGATTCAACCCTCCGATCACATCCCAAAGCTAAATAATGTGAGAAAAGTTGGTTGGGAAGAGTGACAATGCACGAGATTAGGAATTAATTAGGATTAATTAAATTTAATTAAACTCATAAATTTAAAATTTTATATCTACCATTCTATTCATAATTAATATATAGTGCTATATATCAAATTGATATATTTGTTACGTAAATTTTTATAAAATTGATTCAATTGAATTTCGGGGAATGCGAAAATTGGGGTATATTTTGAAGTTGCCAAAATTTTACTAGGCTTCTTAAATTTTAGGTGTCATATTCACTCAACTATATTGCAAACTTATTGCCACTCCATTACTACTCTGATTAATATGTCACACGATCATTGTGATTGTTCTAGCTCTACCTCGTGCAACGACAAATCTGAGCATCTTCTTAGTAGAAAATGAAACTGCTTTGTGAAGAAAAATAAACTTTGTGAAGAAAAATTACCCGACTTCTTCAGTAAGTATGAAAAGGAGATAATTCTGAAATAAAATAAAAGACGCATAAATAGTAAAAAATAAAAACAAATCAAGCAGTTTCCAAAGTTCTTCCAATTCAATCCTCCAGGATCCTTGTGGGTGGCTCGTTGGTCCCACCTTTCTAAGTTTTTGCAATAACTAAAGCAAAAAGATGTGGGCTTAAAGCCGATCCCCGTTGTAATCAAACTGAATTTGGAAATAATTGTTCAAACACAGGTAATTGTTACATATCTTTAATGATTTTAATATAAGCAATATAAACACCCTTCTTTTCTAACTCTCCGAAGTACTTCTCTTGGAATTTTATCACAAGCTTTTTCTAAACCAACAAAAAATCATATGTAGATCCTCTTTATTTTCTCTATACTTTTACATCAAACTTCTTAATAAATATAACGACTCTTTTATAAATCGAGCTCAAAAAATGTGTTTATGTTCGGATCATTTGCTTAACGATCGAATCAAACATGAGCTACTCAGCTAGTCGAAACCGAGCTGTTCACGAACGCAATATTTTTCTTACAGCCCTAATTGGAAGTGCTCATAATATCACCAAAGACACACACACACACACACATAGAACAGAATCACATCTTGTAAAATAAAATAAAATAAAGAGAAACTCTAGCTATACCCTAGCTTATGATGGTGTCAATTTAATCAAATGTGTGATGTTCAAATTTTATGTTTGATTAAATAATGTTAATGTTTATTAATTAAAGAATGATTTATATTTTAGTCATTAAATGATTTGTCAATTTATTATATCCTTTATAATTTAAATGTTTCATCATTAACTGTTAAAAACATCCCAAATGTGATGAAATCAACTCTCTGTGTGTGGGATATGTCATTATTGAGGTACTAGATCTATGATTAGGATGACTTGTATCGAAGTCCTGAATCATAGATCGAAGATTAGGGCAGTGTTAAAGTTACCAAAGGAGGGGAAGATGATCCACTTTTGGTGTTTAAGACACGGGCAAGCGGGGTAGAAGGTCCAATGCTGGAGAATGGACTTGATCCCATTTTAAATTTTTTAGACTTACTATGTTTAAATTCTCATCAGTTTTATAAGTCTCTGAGAAAGAACTTGGTCCATCTTGAGGTGGGTTAAGCTATTCTCAGTACCAAAAAGATTAACCTAAGTACCAAAAAAACAAACTGAGATTAGAATTAACTGGAACATCTCTAAACCACTTACTCAACTAAGCCGAGATTAGAATCAAAGAATAACAAAATTCACTAAATAAATTTAATGTCACTTATAAGGTCTATAATTGGGCTATTAGTTTCAATTAAGTTTTTTAAAGGTGTTTGTAAGTTAAGTGGGAGGGTCAGTACAATACTCATAATCATTTATGGCTTTCTGGCTGCTCGTCTTAAGGCAAAGGTGTTCATAGAATCTTCTTTAATCCACTGACATTTTCTAAAGTCACGGTGTAAGAATTCTATTAAATAGTTTAGATTCACCAGAATTAACCTGTAGGAAGGTCTCTAGTCCATTTATGATCATCTAAAAGGAAAGCTATAGCTATCTAGAAAAGTTATTGGAATTGTCATGTGAGATTATACAAGGAAAACTATTAACTAGGCTTAGGGTCATCTATGATTTAGACAATTGGGAAAATATGACAAATTTCATAGGACATCTTATGGAGGCTTGGAGGCTGAGAAATCTACTGACTAAGCTAAGGTTTTGTAAAATTTAAAATTTTATGTAGATGTAGGATTGTCATATTTTAATATTTAAATTTGTTCAAGCATTGTCTAAAAACTCTTAAATGTCTAGAGGTCATATCCTTACAAGTGGGTATCATTATATGACACAATATAGGTGACCTACTAGCAAGTGGTTATGAGACCCAAACAATCTATGGCTCATATCAAAGGTGTTGATTTAGACCACAAAGGATCCGACTTATTTATGTGAAGATGGGGATCACCAATCTATGGTCGAAAGATCTCCTTCTTAGTTCTAAAAGAGAGGATCACTTACACTAACGGGGGATATGGTGTGCTTGAAGTTTTGCCTACCAAATCTCTACATGGGTGAAAATTAAGAAGAAAATGCTTGTGTAGTGTGCATACCCAATCTCAACAAATAGCAGGAATTTTATAAAAATAAGAAATTTACCTCAATTGAGGCTATGATTGACTGGACTGAGAGTAATGGATTTAGGCACATGCACTCACCTGAATGAACCAAGGGTGAACCTCGCTCAAGGTTGGGGGGCTACAACACTTTGACTGAGATATGAACATGTCTCTAGCAATCGATAGAAAAAGAAAACAATTATGAGCATAGTGATACTAATAACTATCATCAATGATCATCATCATGAATTCATCATACAATGTGATGTAGGCATCAAAATCAACGCACAAAATGATGTAAGTGGGCCACAAAATCTTTTCTTGAAACCATACAATGCTCAAAACAATATGATAAAGGCTTTATTGGGGGCATCTACAACTTATTCAGCTTATGCTGATAAACAACTTATCCTGACAAGTTACGTATCTGCAGTTGATCCTGATAAACTGACTGGTTGTTTGGTTTGTGCGTTTGGAAAATAACTGATTCTGTATAAATTACCATTCTGCCCCTTCTCTAAGCCAAATAAATGCATTAAAGATTGACCAAATATCCTAACTTTAATCAGTAAATACTTCACCTATATGATCATTTTTTTTAATCATCTAAGTAGTCATTGCCCATCAACCCAACCCTAGACTAACTATAGAGTCATTTTTACATGAATTATTTCTAAGAAAAACAATTTAATAAATTTCATGTCATAAACTATGTTCAAGTAACCTCTCCCGTAATTTTAAAGTATGACACATCAACTTAATTTCTGTATAATGTTTCCTTCATCAGATTCATCATTTATAGGGAGAAAAGAAATCCTAGGCTTTTTAGAGAAATATAGCAACAAATTCTGATGAGACTTTAACATCAAAAAATAAGCTCCTTAAGGTAAAAGCCAACCAACCCAATAATCCTAAATGAAATTCAATCTCTTGGTTTCAATCATACTAATTTCCTCCAACCAAATTGAAGCCATTGATTAATAGTTTAGTAGTCTTTCTATTAGCAATAGGTTTAGAATATCTCAGCTCATTGCCCAGTTTCAACAACTCAAAAAATACCTAAGGAAATCTTTCAATTTTATAAAATTAGGGGTAGAAACAGAGATTTGATAGTGATTTTTGACACAAAATAGAGAACAAAACACCACACTTTACAAGCGTACAATGAGAGGAAATAAACTTGCTTATGAGCACGTCCACAAATATATTAAGGATCTAAAACTGGATAGAGTTGTCCACTTTCGGGGTTAATTCTCATTGTGCCACATTTTAGATCAAGCATTATGGGCATCAACCCATTCTATGAAATTATCCAATGAAGATGATCATCATAGAAGTCAAGAGCTACAAACATGACAGAAAAATTTGAGCTTCAATTACTTATAACAGTAGCCTCTTAAAATTAATTATTTAGTCAAAATTTCAATATAAATTTGTTTAATGGCCGCCAGAACAAATTATTTATTTGAGGCTCAATTCTTTTTCAGTCATATATAAGACCACCTTCATTAATCTTCATCAACATTAGCCTTATCCCAAGTATTTAGGTCATGTTCACGAATCCTTAAATTTCATTTAATTCTTGTTGAAAACTGGGTAATTTTCAGTCAAAAATAAGCATTTCATAGAAAGATATGACTGACCTGCATCACATAATCATGAAGAAATTTTTTTTTAAGGCCATAACAGAGACTAATCGCTGGACATCAAAAAGAACTGCAAAGAAAATAGGGATTTCAATAAAACAAAAAATAATCGAAAAAGAATAGAGAAGTTTTACTAGATTTTTAAATATATTTCAGAAGAAGAGCACCTCTTGACCGCTTGGAGGGGAATAAGATGGGCTGAACTGCGCCGCTGGATCCTGACGAGCTTGCTCCATCCATGTCCATCAAAGATTAGATCCAAAGAAAACCTAACAGATCCATCAAAGATCCAAATCGCTCATCTCAAGTTTTTCGGAGGTTAGGATGGACGATTTACAAAGCTTACCTTCTTCGTTGAAATCTTCTTCTCCTTCCCACGCTGCTTGTCACGTCAATGTCTTCTTCACTTCGCTGCGGTCAATACTTCCTCACTCCTACCCGAAACGAAGGAGAGGGGAGCACTACCACGACCTCCACAGTTTGAGCGAAGGAGAGGCGGAGAGCAGAGGGCACAGGAGAAAATTTCACCCGAACGCAAAATGAAGACGCAGGATGCTGGGTTGATCTTGCGTCCCCGTTTATTAAGGATCCAAAAACGTCGTTTTGAGATAAGCTATCCAAACGCTGAAATCAAACGACGTGGCGGCGTTTTGAAAACGGCGCGGCGCCGTTTTGAAAACGCCGCCCGCACTAATAAGCTGCCCCAAACAGANATTACTCCTGTTTCTACTTGCTACTGTTCTCCCTGTATAGCATATTACTCCTGTTTTTACTTGTTACTGTTCTCCCTGTATAACATGTTACATTTATCCTGTTTCTATCTGCTACTGTCTTTCATATATAGCATGTTGCACTGCTTCTGTTTTTGCCTACTACTGTTTCACTTGCATGCTACTGTTTGCTCCCGCATACCGCATCTTACATCTTTACAACTTTAAACATGGTTATCTTTTTTTTTACATAGGATGTTTAGAGGACTACAACCATAGGGCCGTTTGATTTGATAATATACGGACACCCTAAAAAACCTGAACTCGTCACATCGGACTACAACCATAGGGTCGTTTGATTTGATACTATAACCGGACACTCTAGAAAACTTAAACTCGTCACGTCGAGGAGGCATTTGATTTAACACTATAACTGGACACCCTAGAAAACTTAAACTCGTCATGTCGGGGAGCTTGGAGCTAGCGCATAACTGGACACCCTAGAAAACTTAAACTCGTCACGTCAAGGAGCTTGGAGCTAGCGCGGTGGGCAGCATGGCCATCTTCAACAGCAAACATGTCTTCCCCAGATAAACCTTTTCCTTTTCCTAGAAATTAAACAACAATCCATAGGTTTTCGAGGTTGTTTGCCTATCATTCCCTTTCCTAGAAATTAAACAACAATCCATAGGTTTTCGAGGTTGTTTGCCTCTAGCGCTATTCCTTTTCCTAGAAATTAAACAACAATCCATAGGATTTCGAGGTTGTTTGCCTAGCGCAACATAAATCTCTCCCCCTTTTCTTTAGGCATTTGTATAGCTCTGCCGTATGATTTAAGCCCTAAACTCGTTCTTCCACCTTTTTCTTTAGGCATTCGTATAGCTCTGCTGTACGATCTAAGCCCTAAACTCGTTCGACCTTTTTCTTTAGGCATTCGTATAGCTCTGCTGTACGATCTGAGCTCTAACTCGTTCTAGGTTCCGAGGTTGTCNATTCCTTTTTCTAGAGTTAAACAACAATCCATAGGTTTTCAAGGTTGTTTGCCTAGCGCAGCATAAATCCTCCACCTTTTTCTTTAGGCATTCGTACAGCTCTGCTGTACGATCTAAGCCCTAACTCGTTCTAGGTTCTGAGGTTGTCGTCCGATACGAGGTAAACCCTCATATCTTCTAGGCAATTTGTGTGACTCTGTCACGCAAACATAAGCCCTAATTAAATAAAATTNGTGAGGTTCTCCTCAGGATCTGTGACCTCCTCTAGTTTCTCTTCATTTGGATTCCTCAACAATGTCCGGATTTGAGTTTTTCCCCCTTCAACATCTTCGTCCGATTTCGTTGTAAAGTCCTATCCTTTTGACCTCTTTGAAGACATTATTCCCAGATTTCTTCGTGTTTTCGTTGAAAAGTCCTATCCTTTTGACCTCTTTGAAGACATTATTCCCTGATTTTTATGGAGAGTTTTCTTAGGTGACCTCGGTCATTTAAGATGTAATTAACTATATGGGCTTGCCCTTATAGGGAGCTTNGACCCTAGTTGCAGGTTGGATTTGGCTTTGGTGCCTTGATGAGTTCGGTTTTGGCTTTCGATTGAGCTCGGTTTGACCCAGTTGCAGGTTGGATTTGGCTTTGGTGCCTTGATGGGTTCGGTTTTTGGCTTTGTTTCTTGCGCTGAGGTTAGATTGGCTCTAGGGTGAGGGCTGTATTTGCTTTGTCTTGCCCCTGCTAGGCTTGGTTTGGCTCTTAGTTCTTGCTGAACTCGATTTTAGCATTGTTTGAAGTCACGGTTTTCAGTTGAAATAGTTGGATGTTTAAAGCTTTAGGGGAATCTGGATNAAGTGCTTTCTTAATCTGTTATAATATGACTGCCCTTTTAAAAGGAGCATAGTTCAAATATATTGGATTAAATAATACCAATTCTCATGTTAAAAGAGATGTTTGAAGTAATTGAATATTCAACCAAGATTTTTTTTTTAGGGGCTGTACATGCTGTAAGCTTTTTTAAATTATCAAAACGGAAAGAAAATCATGATTTTATTTTGATATAAATTGTAACCCAATGCTATGCATAAGGGAAGTCTTAGCACCAATAAAATAACTCTATATCTTCATTGAGACATTTCTTTGAGTGATTGAAATGCAATATTTTGGGCGTTCTAAGTTATTTAATGGAAGCAATAAAAGAAGATTTAAATTATGATCATCTAAGATCATGATGGGTAACATGCACTTTGATCTTAATTTATATATATATATATTAACCAAATGGTCTTGAGTTAATATTGCAAGAGTACTAAGGCATGATGTTATCTATTTGTTTAAACCCAATCTTGGCGAAATCCTACTTCACATTTTCATCAAGCTGTATGTGTGTTTGTGTTTCTCTCTCTCCTTTATATATAAGTTGTACATGATGGTGATGGTGCTAGTGCTAAATGGCAGACATATTTCTATGCATTTGAAGAATCTTATCACAAGCATAGGGCTCTGATTGTTCTCACGTATAAATGTAATAATTTGAATGCCCTTTTGCCCCCTTCTCAGAGGACAATAATGTTGGGATGCTGGCTCCAAGAATTCAGCTTGCTATGTGGGTAAGCATTGTGCAAAACAGCACCTTTTGTTCATATATGTCTTTACTTAACTACTGGATTGTTTTTTATGTTTCAGGATTTTGGCCAATGTGACGTACGAAAATGTACTGGGCGCAAGCTTGCCAGATTTGGCCTCTTGAAGGATAGTATTTGGCCCTTCATAGAGTGTAATTTGCTTTCTTTCATGGGTTGTCTTTTTTCAGAATTATTAGGAATTTTCCTTGAGATTTTGCATTTATTTTATTTACTTTTATAAATTAATCATTTCAATAGATTTATTGGCATAGTCAACTTAGCTCTATTACGGGTTTTTGTAACTTGAACAATTCACTATAAACAAGTACTAATTTATTTTTGCATGTTAAAATTCTGTCTGATGTAGTTCAAGTGAATTGCATGCAGAAACAAATAAACACACCAAAATCGGTACTTATTTGAAGTGAATTGCTCCAGTTATAAATGTCCGTCATAGATCTAAGTTAATTATGACAATATTTCTGTTGAAATGATTAATTTATAAAAGTTAATAAGAAAAATGTAAATTTTGAATGTTGATTGCTGAATGTAGACCTTTAAATTTGATATGGCATTTATAGGTCTACATTCAGATTTAGTACATGGTAGGGAAAGGTAGTAAAACTGGGAAATCATTCCATAAAGATATAGATTTAAATGTGTGCGAGGTAATATAGCCCCACATGAATTTGGCTAGAACAATTTGCTGCAGAATACATATATAGATAGCTGNTGAGGGAAATCTCTGGGATGAGTAACATAATTTGTCTTTGAAACTTCATGAGGCTTTGCATCTATCACGACGCTCTCAAGGAGAGCTGAATGAAGGGATTACCTGAGTTCATGAGTGCTTTTAGTCCCCACGCAACTGCTGCAGTTTCCTAATTTCTTATTGATAATGAAATTTTCTATTTTGAAAACTCTTCATTCTACTTGATAAAATTCAGCTCCGAACTTTTTGATTTCCAAAACCAGCCCCACAAAATGGCCATCTATCACTCCCCACACTCCACTGTATCGACTTTTTGCCCCAAGCCCCTACCGTCCAGGTTATCCTCCGTCCAATCTTGGAAAGTTATAACATTTTTTCTTCATAAGATTTCTCCATTTTTTCCTTTCCAAAATATCTCATGTTCAAATGCAACCCCCCTCTAATTTAGAATAAGATTTCTTACAAAAATTTTAAAACCCTTCGCTACATCTTTCAGTTTTAAAACTTTTCAAATCCTTCCTAATCTTCAGTGTAAAAACATGCCTACTCTTTTAGAGCAATATTTCCCGAAAATTCCAACTGAAATACTTATTAAGTTGATAATCAAATCTCAACTAATTGCTTTCTAAATCTACTTTGCATCGTGTCAATTAAATCCAAATTGTTAATCAAGAAAATTCCTACTATCCACTCACAGTTCTACGAAACTAAGCAATTGTTTCAACCAAAGCTACCTAAATATTCAACTCTACTTCAACTTGTAACTACCCCCTGCTTGTTGTTTTCAACAAAAAACTAGGGAACCAACCATTTCTCCTTTTGCCAAATTTGAATACTACCTCAAATTGTATTATTTTAATCGGGATGATGATCTTTCTGGTAATCACGGTTCATATCATTAAGCTCGTTTTCATACTACGATCATTTTTTTAATTCACAATGACATCATATCAATCTTGATGCTCAAGATATATGATCTGTGGTGGGATCTTGAATTCAGATCATCTACATCACTAGCTGACATCATACATCATAGAGTTTATGCTGACGATCATCATATTATTTGTAGGTTCATTTTGAATATTATCATCAACCTCCTTGACTGACTTATTATGTTGATCAATCACCTTGATCCTCACATGTTATTCAAGTTTAATATGCATTAGTCTTATGAATATATTCTCACAATTTTCATATCATCTACTATTATTATGACTTTCTATCCGCTCTTCTAGAAATTCAATCTCCTATATGGATCTCGAAGTTCGCAATGAATAGAGAAGTCTGAATTCTCTGCTGCTTACTAAGATTATTATACACGATGCTACTCAGTTCTTGATATTATTACTTCCTTATTTTGACGATTAAATTCATATTTCTACGACCGCTACAACTATACTAGTATGGGATTCTTTCCATGTTATTAATTTGATTCATGATATATGTTGACATTTAGCTGCGAAGCCTNGCTTCTGCCCGCGGCCTTCCTTCCTGATGCCGCGCCAGTCCCTTAAGCCGTGGGTTTTCTTCTCTCGGCAACTTGACTCTGGGAGGCTTGTTCCCTGGTACACTAGAGTAGCATTCTTCTTCTCCTCTTCCCGATATTTCTCTCTTTGCCACTG
>JXCR01135024.1:42711-120761 GCA_002079205.1 Phalaenopsis hybrid cultivar
GATACTTCTCTCTTTGCCACTGGCTTCGGCCGCTCGGTCCGAGAGGCGCTGTTGGCTTCGTCTTCTGTAGGCAGGGAATATCCTCTTTTGGCTTTTGTCCCGATTCGAGTGCCGTGGACATTAGGGTGGCTTTCTTTTCTCTTTTCCTCTATTCCCTGCCTATAAGGAGAATTCATGGATGGTTTTGTGGGGGTTGTTGAAGGTTTTAGCTAGAGGAGAGGTAAGGAGACTTTGAGGGAAGGCATTTTTTTTTTTCTTTGATTTGGTTTCCTGTGCTGCTGTGCTTTAGCACTCTCGAGGTACCCCTCTCTTCCCTCTTCTTTTGGTGCCTTGTTTCCTTGCGGTTTTCCTCTTGGCCGAGGCTTTGAGCCTGTTTATGTTGGATGATACAGCATGCTATTTTTTTTTTCTCTTTTACTTGTCTGAGATGAAGCAGTGACATAGCTCTCTTATAGGAAGCTTGAAATATGTTTTTGAAATGANGATGTTTTATTAGATCCACTCTTATAAGTAATAAGATGTTCATCCCTTTTCTTGAATAAAATATTAGTAATAATAAAATCATACGCTAAAGCAAAATCTAAAATAGCTCTACCTTCTTCATTAGTTACTCCAAAATCGTAGCCACNACTCTTACCAGAATACCAAAGTTTAAAACCTAAATTATCAATCTCCTTAGCCTTTTCTCCAACCCACTTAGTTTCTTGAATACATAAGATATTAATTTTCCTATGAATCATAATATCAACTAATTCCATTAATTTACCATTGAGAGTGCCTATATTCCAAGAATCTATCCTAATATTAGTTTCATTAGTTTCATGGACTAACTTCTTTACCCGCATTCGTCCGTAATGTGGGAACCCTTGCTTATTTAACACTACACCCGGGCGCCGGTATAGCGGCCCTTGCACACTTTTCACTGTATTCAGGCTATACAGCGCGTCGCTTCCAGGGGACGCCCTAGCACTTACACAAAGATCAAAAGGATTCATGTCATGATTTTTTCGACAAGTTTTACGCTGGCTGTCGACTACCTAACGCAACCCTCCACTTTTCGCATCCGGGCTTGGGACCGATAACGACAGTGTTAAAATACTTTATGTGAGATAAAATACTTAAAAAGACAAATAAATTTTTTTTATGGG
This sequence comes from Phalaenopsis hybrid cultivar, assembly GCA_002079205.1. NCBI lineage: Eukaryota > Viridiplantae > Streptophyta > Magnoliopsida > Asparagales > Orchidaceae > Phalaenopsis > Phalaenopsis hybrid cultivar. The sequence goes on from JXCR01135024.1 coordinate 43,860, forward strand.
TAAACTTTAACATTTCAAGATTTAGAATGTTCATTAAAAAATAAATTCTATGTGAGATAAAATAACGAACACTATTAAAAAAGTGACAAAAGATGTATTTGAAGAATGAAAACTAAAAGTTTCTATAATTAAATATAGTTTGTGGTGGAATAATAATGTGCAAGAAAAGATAAAATATAAGAAGTTGTGTTAGAAAAATTGACTTAAATGTAAAAATTTAGAGAACTGGGGCAAATATAAGTTGACCCATATGTAGTCTAAAAGAACAATATGTGACTCTAAAAATTTTACTTTTAGTAATCTTTATGATAGAGTAGATACTAAATAGTGTGAAAAAATATGTATAAACAAACAAAACAAAGAGAAAACAATAAAGATTTAACTCATGTAAAATATATTAAAGATGAAAATAAAAAAAAATGTTTTTCTTGAGGAAGATATTCAACATAGCTGAGTGAACTATTTTGATAAACTTTTCAATGAAATTTTTGAAAATACGATCGATCTTAGTGATCTTAATATCATTAATAATAATAAAATGTTTTATTGTTACCGTAACATTAGTATAAAGAAGTTGAGGAGGCTTTAAAGAAAACAAAGTGCGGAAAGTCAGTAGGACCTATTGAGTTCGCAATTGAAGTGTGGAAATATTTAGGAGATTTGGAGTTTATTGGCTTACTAAACTCTTCAATATTATTTTAAAAACTAAAAAAATGCCTGAAAAGTGGAGGAAGAGTATTTTTGTCCCGATTTTTTAAGAATGAAGGTGATGCACAAGAGTGTGCAAAGTATAGAGAGAATTAAATTGATGTGTCATACTTTAAAATCATGGGAGAGGATAATTGAACATTGGTTAAGACACGTTACAAATATTTCTCATAACCAGTTTGAATTTATGCCGAGCTGATCTACTATGGAAGCTATACATTTATTCAGAGGTTTGATAGAGAACTTCAAAGAGAATAAGGAGAATCTACATATGATTTTTATTGATTTAGAAAAAAACTTAGAGAATGCTCCAAAAGAAATCATTTGTATAGTTCTAGAGAAGAAATGTGTTGATATGATTTATAATGAAGTCAATAAATATATGTATATTGGAGTTGTTACTTGTGTTCGAACAGAAGGTGGATTAACCAAGTATTTTTCTATTTCAGGTGGATTACATTAGGGATCAACTTTAAGGTCATATCTTTTTGCATTAGTTATGGATGCTCTTATTGGACATTTACCGGAGGATGTGCCTTGGTGTATGCTTTTCGCTAATGATGTTCTTCTTGTGGATAAGACTAGAGAAAGATTTCAGGAAAAGAAAAACTTGAATTATGGAGATCGATATTGGAGTCTAAAGGCCTTTGTTTGAGTAGAACTAAAAAAAATACATGGAATATAATTTTAGTAGTAGTAGCTCTAGTGTAGTGTTGTAACTATGAGTGATTAAATCATTAAATATGTGTGAACGTGTTAGATATCTCAGGTCTATTATTCGAAATGATGGTGATATAGAGGGGGATGTTATTAATAGAATTCAAGTGGGTTTATTGAATTAGAGGAATGCATCAAGCCTATTATGTGATAGAAAAATACCACTTAGACTGAAATAAAAAATTTATAAGATGCTGGTGAGGCTTGCAATCTCTATGGCGCTTAATGTTGGCTTTTAAAAGAGAAGCATAAAATAAAGTTAAGTGTTGCTGAGATGAGAATACTTAGGTGGATGAGTGACTTGACACTTAGAGACATAATGCACAATGACTATATCCGTGATAGGGTTGGTGTAGCTCCAGTGGTGGATAGATTAGAGAGAGTCGTCTTATATGGTTTGGTCACATTAAACGCCGATCATCTGATGATCCGGTTAGGAGAGATGTTTTAGATTCGACTTTTGTTAGATAGACAGAGGTAGGCCTAAAAAAACTTCGACATATTGTATAAAAAAAGATCTTAATTTATTAGAATTAAATGAAAATATGATACTCAATATGACGTAATGGAGAAAAAGTATTTGTTTAGCCGACCCCACTTAGTGGGATAAAGGCTTGTTGTTGTTGTATATGATATTAAAAAGCTTAGTAAAAATTTAGGGATGATGAATCATATATGTTCGTTCCATCATTGCCTTCAAACCTTGCACGATCACAACTCAACTAGCCCCTCATAGGGTTGACTGAGGTGTGACTTTCACCAACACTTGTTTTGACTTGCATAATCAGAACTTACTAGGTGATGAATTAGTCTAACTAAATTGTTGCAATACATACCTAATACATTTTATTTCATAAATAGTTCACATTCACATATAATCAAAAACATGAAAATCATATAATCAAAATATATATCTATACAGAGCTGTTAAATCTAACATAATAAAAATAAGTACCCAAAAGACTGTGCAAACTTTCAAAATTATGAAATGCAAAAGCTGTACACAAGCCACACTTGACCACTCGACCCAACGTTCCTTATCCCTTCCTGAAAGACAACAACTTAGAGTGAGCAAGAACGGGCTTAACAAAATAATCAAAGTTAAAATAAGATTTTATACAAAAGAGTGAAATAATGTGCATGCTCATATGTAGCCGTATTTGTCCACACACAAGTCACAACATGCTAGAATCATGTAGAATATGTAAGGAAAAACAAAGTGTAGAAAATCACAATTGCTGTCGTAAACATGAATGTCATTCATTTGTGTGTAGTCATAAATATATAATTATATATATTCATAAGAATCAACAATCTAATCATAGCAATATAAGCTTTAATTATTTTCATGTTTTGTCTTGTCATTGGATCGTCGCCCGACCCGAATGTTATATTAGCTATTGATAAAAGTTATCCCCCACATAACAATTATCAATATCCCATGGTACCAATTATTCCCTTCATTCCGTCGTCATTTGATTCCAACTGTTCCCGAAGTTTCATCACCGCCTGAAATGCCAAAAGTCAGGAATCCCACATCTTATCATCTGTAATTGCATGTACTCATATAATAGTTTATATATAACATCACTTATGACATTTCTTGAAGCATAATTCCTATAATAAATATTCCTCAGACATTTAATATATCATAGGTATAAATCATAACGAATGAATACTTGCAAACAATAATTTCATAAACATATTTATCAAATTCATATAATTGTAAAATCACTTGTATCGTAAGGGATAATCAATTTGCATTCATACATCTAATACATATATCTATCTACAATATGCATTAAATTCTAATTGCTACCGTGTCAAACATGAAATCACATTATAACCAATAAAGAATTATTTTATTTTTTAAATTAGCACAAAATTATTTTCACTTGATTTGATGGAGTAGCCCTATGATGAGTTTCCACACGTTTGCTTTGAGCCTGCCGCATCGTATAAATAACCTGGAAATAATAAGCGTCATAGGAGTTAATGGAAATTTGGCTCATTTCGTGATTTAACAAAAAAAATACTCATTTACGAAGTTTTACCTCAAGCAGGCTTCTTGGTATAACCAACCCTTCTTCGATTCAACCTATTTTTTCCTCCTTCCTATTCCTTATCTTCTCTTAAATTTTGTGAAATGGACCTACTAGAGAGCTCAACTCTCGATTCGACAATCTCGTGATTGTTCCTGCAAGCTACTATCAGAGGAAACAAACAGGATACTTGAATTCGTGGAAAATCTCAAAATAGAAGTGTAAGGAAAGGACTGTCTAGAATATCGCTAAAGTAAGTTTCTTACCTTTCAATTTCTCCCTGAAGTCCTAATTCGAGAGCTGAAACTCTCTTTTATGCGCACTAGTTGCTCTCGCTACAGTGCAGGGTGTAGCTTCTCGCGGGATCCTTCTGTCGAGCAAAACTGAATAGGGAGAGGCGTAGTGATGCGAAGGCTCTAGAGGAATTCAATGTATTCAACCCTCTGATCACATCCCAAAGCTTTATGTTGTGTGACAAGTTGGTTGGGAATGGTGATAATGCAGGAGATTAGGAATTAATTTAAATTAATTAAATTTAATTAAACTTATAACTTTAACATTTTATATCTTCCATTCTATTCATAACTGAACAGGGAGAGGGGGAGGGATTCAAAGGCTCTATAGGAATTCAGTAGATTCAACCCTCCGATCACATCCTAAAGCTAAATAATGTGAGAAAAGTTGGTTGGGAAGAGTGACAATGCATGAGATTGGGAATTAATTAGGATTAATTAAATGTAATTAAACTCATAAATTTAAAATTTAATATCTACCATTTTATTCATAATTAATATATAGTGCTATATATCAAATTGATATATTTGATACGTAAAATTTTATAAAACTGATTCAATTGAATTTCGGGGAATGCGAAAGTTGAGGTATATTTTAAAGTTGCCAAATTTTTACCAAACTTCTTAAATTTTAGGTGTCATATGCACTCAACTATCTTATGGCCACTCCATTACTACGCTGATTAATATGTCACACGATCAATGTGATTGTTGCAGCTCTACCTCGTGCAATGACAAGTCTGAGCATCTTCTTAGTAGAAAATGAAACTGATTTGTGAAGAAAAATTACCCGACTTCTTTCTTCAGTAAGTATGAAAAGGAGATAATTCTGAAATAAAATAAAAGACACATAAATAGTAAAAAAATAAAAACAAATCAAGGAGTTTCCAAAGTTCTTCCAATTCAATCCTCCAGGATCCTTGTGCGTGGCTCGTTGGTCCCACCTTTCTAAATTTTTGCAATAACTAAAGCAAAAAGTTGTGGGCTTAAAGCCGATCCCCGTTGTAATCAAACTGAAATTGGAAATAATTGTTCAAACACAGGTAATTGATACATATCTTTAATGATTTTAATATAAGCAATATAAACACCCTTCTTTTCTAAAACTCTCCGAAGTAAGTACTTCTCTTGGAACTTTATCACAAGCTTTTTCTAAATCAACAAAAATCATATGTAGATCCTCTTTATTTTCTCTATACTTTTACATCAAACTTCTTAATAAATATAACGACTCTTTTATAAATCGAGCTAAAAAAATGTGTTTATGTTCGGATCATTTGCTTAACGATCGAATCAAACATGAGCTACTCAGCGAGTCGAAACCGAGTTGTTCTAGAACGCAATGTTTTTCTTACAGCCCTAATTGGAAATGCTCATAATATCACCAAAGACGCGCACACACACACACACATAGAACAAAATCACATCATGTAAAATAAAATAAAGAGAAACTCTAGCTATACCCTAGCTTATGATGGTGCCAATTTAATCAAATGTGTGATGTTCAAATTTTATGTTTGATTAAATAATGTTGATGTTTATTAATTAAAGAATGATTTATATTTTAGTCATTAAATGATTTGTCAATTTATTATTTCCTTTATAATTTAAATGTTTCATCATTAATTGTTAAAAACATGCCAAATGTGATGAAATCAACTCTCTCTGTGTGGGATGTCATTATTGAGGTACTAGATCTATGATTAGGATGACTTGTATCGAAGTCCTGAATCATAGATCGAAGATTAGGGCAGTGTTAAAGGTACCAAAGGAGGGGAAGATAATTCACTTTTGATGTTTAAGATACAGGCAAGCAGGGTAGAAGGTCCAATGCTGGAGAATGGACTTGATCCCATTTTAAATTTTTTAGATTTACTTTGTTTAAATTCTCATCAGTTTTATAAGTCTCTGAGAAAGAACTTGGTCCATCTTGAGGTGGGTTAACTATTCTCAGTACCAAAAAGATTAACCGAAGTACCAAAAAAACAAACTGAGATTAGAATCAACTGGAACATCTCTAAACCACTTACTCAACTAAGCCGAGATTAGAATCAAAGAATAACAAAATTCACTAAATAAATTTAATGTCACTTATAAGGTCTATAATTGGGCTATTAGTTTCAATTAAGTTTTTTAAAGGTGTTTGTAAGTTAAGTGGGAGGGTCAGTACAATACTCATAATCATTTATGGCTTTCTGGCTGCTCGTCTTAAGGCAAAGGTGTTCATAGAATCTTCTTTAATCCACTGACATTTGCTAAAGTCATGGTGTAAGAATTCTATTAAATAGTTTAGATTCACCAGAATTAACCTGTAGGAAGGTTTCTAGTCCATTTATGATCATCTAAAAGGAAAGCTATAGCGATCTAGAAAAGTTATTGGAATTGTCATGTGTGATTATACAAGGAAAACTATCAACTAGGCTTAGGGTCATCTATGATTTAGACGATTGGGAAAATATGACAAATTTCATAGGACATCTTATGGAGGCTTGGAGTCTGAGATATCTACTGACTAAACTAAGGTTTTGTAAAATTTAAAATTTTATGTATATGTAGGATTGTCATATTTTAATATTTAAATTTGTTCAACAATTGTCTAAAAGCTCTTAAATGTCTAGGGGTCATATCCTTACAAGTGGGTATCATTATATGACACAATATAGGTGACATACTAGCAAGTGGTTATGAGACCCAAACAATCTATGGCTCATATCAAAGTTGCTTTAGACCACAAAGGATCCAACTTATTTATGTGAAGATGGGGATCACCAATCTATGGTCGAAAGATCTCCTTCTTAGTTCTAAAAGAGAGGATCACTTACACTAATGGGGGATATGGAGTGCTTGCAGTTTTGCCTACCAAATCTTCACATGGGTGAAAATTAAGAAGAAAATGCTTGTGTAGTGTGCATACCCAATCTCAACAAATAGCAAGAATTTTATAAAAATAAGAAATTTACCTCAATTGAGGCTATGATTGACTGGACTGAGAATAATGAATTTAAGCACATGCACTGACCTGAATGAACCAAGGGTCAACCTCGCTCAAGGTTGGGGGGACTACAACACTTTGACTAAGATATGAACATGTCTCTAGCAATCGATAGAAAAAGAAAACAATTATGAGCAGAGTAATATTAATAACTATCATCAATGATCATCATCATGAATTCATCATACAATGTGATGTAGGCATCAAAATCAACACAAAATGATGTAAGTGGGCCACATAATCTTTTCTTGAAACCATACAATGCTCAAAACAATATGATAAAAGGTTTATTGGGGGCATCTGCAACTTATTCAGCTTATGCTGATAAACAACTTATCCTGACAAGCTGCGTATCTGCAGCTGATCCTGATAAACTGGTTGGCTGTTTGGTTTGTGAGTTTGGAAAACAACTGATTCTGCATAAATTATCTTTCTGCACCTGTTCTAAACCAAATAAATGCATTAAAGATTGACCAAATATCCTAACTTTAATCAGTAAATACCTCACCTCTATGATCATTTTTTTTAATCATCTAAGTAGTCATTGCCCATCAACCCAACCCTAGACTAACTATAGAGTCATTTTTACATGAATTATTTCTAAGAAAAACAATTTAATAAATTTCATGTCATAAACTATGTTCAAGTAACCTCTCCCGTAATTTTAAAGTATGACACATCAACTTAATTTCTGTATAATGTTTCCTTCATCAGATTCATCATGTATGGGGAGAAAAGAAATCCTAGGCTTTTTAGAGAAAGATAGCAACAAATTTTGATCAGACTTTAACAACAAAAAATAAGCTCCTTAAGGTAAAAGCCAACCAACCCAATAATCCTAAATGAAATTCATTCTCTTGGTTTCAATCATACTAATTTCCTCCAACCAAATTGAAGCCATTGATTAATAGTTTAGTAATCTTTCTATTAGCAATAGGTTTAGAATATCTCAACTCATAGCAATAGGCTTAGAATATCTCAACTCATTGCCCAGTTTCGACAACTCAAAAAATACCTAAGGAAATCTTTCAATTTTATAAAATTAGGGGTAGAAACAGAGATTTGATAGTGATTTTTGACACAAAATAGAGAACAAAACACCACACTTTACAAGCGTACAATGAGAGGAAATAAACTTGCTCATGAGCACGTCCACAAATATATTAAGGATCTAAAACTGGATAGAGTTTTCCACTTTCGGGGTTAATTCTCATTGTGCCACATTTTAGATCAAGCATTTTGGGCATTAACCCAGGCTATGAAACTATCCAATGAAGATGATCATCATAGAAGTCAAGAGCTACAAACATGACAGAAAAATTTGATCTTCAACTACTTATAACAGTAGCCTCTTAATATTAAATTTTTAATCAAAATTTCAATATAAATTCGTTTAATGGCCGCCACAACAAATTATTTATTTGAGGCTCAATTCCCTTTCAGTCATATATAAGACCACCCTCATTAATCATCATCAACATTAGCCTTATCCCAACTATTTAGGTTATGTTCACGAATCCTCAAATTTCATTTAATTCTTCTTGAAAACTGTGTAATCTTCAGTCAAAAACAAGCATTTCATAACAAGATATGACTTATCTGCATCACATAATCATGAAGATTTTTTTTTAAAGGCCATAACAGAGACTATTCGCTGGACATAAAAAAGAACTGCAAAGAAAATAGGGATTTCAATAAAACAAAAAATAATCGAAAAAGAATAAGAGAAGTTTTAACAGATCTTTAAATATATTTCAGAAGAAGAGCACCTCTTGATCGCTTGGAGGGGAATAAGCTGAGCTGAACTGTGCCGCTGGATCCTGATGAGCTTGCTCCATCCATGTCCATCAAAGATTAGATCCGAAGAAAACCTAACAGATCCATCAAAGACCCAAATCGCTCATCTCAAGTTTTTCGGAGGTTAGGATGGACGATCCACAAAGCTTACCTTCTTCGTTGAAATCTTCTTCTCCTTCCCACGCCGCTTGTCACGTCAATGTCTTCTTCACTTCGCTGCGGTCGATACTTCCTCACTCCTACCCGGAACGAAGGAGAGGGGAGCACTACCGCGGCCTCCACAGTTTGAGCGAAGGAGAGGCGGAGAGCAGAGGGCATAAGAGAAAATTTTACCCGAACGCAAAATGAAGACGCAGGACGTTGGGTCGATCCCAAGTCCCCGTTTATTAAGGATCCAAAAATGTCTTTTTGAGATAAGCTATCCAAACGCTGAAATCAAACGGCGCGGCGACATTTTGAAAACGCCGCCCATACTAATAAGCTGCCCCAAACAAACCCAAAGTTATCATGCAAGACAGTTTATTCCATAAAATAACATGTGAAATACTAAATAAAATCATGAAACCAAGATCAGGTGTCATGTATATTGAGGCATCTAAAATGAAGTGTTTTAGACATTTAAAATCAGCAAGTGAACCATTCTTAAAGATGAGTTGAGCAAGCTCAAAATCATGTCTTTTGATTGCTTTCTTAATCTGTTATAATATGACTGCCCTTTTGAAAGGAGCATAGTTCAAATATATTGGATTAAATAATACCAATTCTCATGTTAAAAGAGATGTTTGAAGTAATTGAATATTCAACCAAGATTTTTTTTTAAAGGGCAGGAGATGCTGTAAGCTTTTTTAAATAAGCAAAACGGAAAAAAAAAATTCATCATTTTATTTTGATATAAATTGTAACCCAATGCTATGCATAAGGGAAGCCTTAGCACCAATAAAATAACTCTATATTTTCATTGAGACATTTCTTTGAGTGATTGACATGCAATATTTTGGGCGTTCTAAGTTATTTAATGGAAGCAATAAAAGAAGATTTAAATTATGATCATCTAAGATCATGATGGTTAACATGCACTTTGATCTTAATTTGTATATATATATATAACCAAATGGTTTTGAGTTAATATTGCAAGAGTGCTAAGGCATGATGTTATCTATTTGTTTAAACCCAATCTTGGTGAAATCCTACTTCACATTTTCATCAAGATGTGTGTGTGTTTGTGTTTCTCTCTCTCCTTTATATGTAAGTTGTACATGATGGTGATGGTGCTAGTGCTAAATGGTAGACATATTTCTATGCATTTGAAGAATTTTATCACAAGCATAGGGCTCTGATTGTTCTCACATATAAATGTAATAATTTGAATGCCCTTTTGACCCCTTCTCACAGAGGACAATAATGTTGGGACGCTGGCTCCGAGAATTCAGCTTGCTATGTGGGTAAGGATTGTGCAAAACAGCACCTTTTGTTCATATATGTCTTTACTTAACTAGATTGTTTTTTATGTTTCAGGATTTTGGCCAATGTGACGTACGAAAATGTACTGGGCGCAAGCTTGCCAGATTTGGCCTCTTGAAGGATAGTATTTGGCCCTTCATAGAGTGTAATTTGCTTTCTTTCATGGGTTGTCTTTTTTCAGAATTATTAGGAATTTTCCTTGAGATTTTGCATTTATTTTATTTACTTTCATAAATTAATCATTTCAATAGAATTATTGGCATAATCAACTTAGCTCTGTTACAGGCTTTTGTAACTTGAACAATTCACTATAAGCAAGTACTAATTTATTTTTGCATGTTAAAATTCTGTCTGATGTAGTTCAAGTGAATTGCATGCAGAAACAAATAAACACACCAAAATCAGTACTTATTTGAAGTGAATTGCTCCAGTTATAATTGTCCGTCATAGATCTAAGTTAATTATGACAATAATTCTGTTGAAATGATTAATTTATAAAAGTTAATAAGAAAAATGTAAATTTTGAATGTTGATCTCTGAATGTTGACCTTTAAATTTGACATGGCATTTATAGGTCTACATTCAGATTTAGTACATGGTAGGGAAAGGTAGTAAAACTTCGAAATCATTCCATAAATATATAGATTTAAATTTGTGCGAGGTAATATAGCCCCACATGAATTTGGCTAGAACAATTTGCTGCAGAATACATATATAGATAGCTGAAGCTAGATTTTAATGCTACCTTGGAGTTCAACGAGCATGATAAGTAAAAAGACTCGGGCAAAGTGTATGGTCTTTGGTCTAACATGTAAAGCATATGAAATGTATTTCAATCCCCTGTTTTTCTTGTCTAGACAATTTATTTTGTTTCTTAATCCTGCGACCTGACTAATTTTTATCAAGAAGTTAGCTCCATTCTGATCTCAAGGCAGATAATTTGACATGTTATATGAGCGAATTTTTTCTATGAGTTGGTTGAGGGGTCTAAAATAGATGAGTCGACTTTGCATGAAGTCTAAAATCACATATCAAGGTGAATATGTTTATCATGCAAATTTTATAATTAGCAAGTGCCACTAATTGTTTGAAGTATGACTAGCTTCAATAACTGACACATGTCTAGAAAATTTTACAGGATTTGCGGGTGAATAATGCTTTTCGTGGCATTGTACTGAGGTATTCAACAGTTTCGAATCTTCGTCTTTACTTTTCCTGTTGTATCTGTTACTGTAGTATTTGCATAAGCAATATTTGTGGTATTTAAATTATTTTTAACTTTTGTTTAATTCACTGTTTGTTATTGTGTGAGCTTTCTTTAGAACTGTGATGGTTGCCATTACTTCTATCTGTTTTTAAAAGTTATTAATAACAATTTTTTTTTGCCTGACATAATAGACATTTGGATTTTACTTTTTTTTTTGAGTTATATGATAATTTCATTTTCTTATATATTTATTCTTATAATCATGGTAAACCAATTCGTGTTGACTTTCTTTGGCTATTTACTGTTTCTGCAGCCCTGTAGGGACGCAGTGTGTCTCAAAGGAAGACCATCCGTTGATTAAGCGACAAGGATTGGCAGTGGTGGACTGTTCGTGGGCAAGATTGAAAGATGTTCCTTTTGTGAAACTTCATTGTCCCGCACCACGCCTTTGTAAGACACTTAATGCCATATAATATTTTTACCGTCTAATATTTTTAATCTAGAAGGTTCGGGCTCAAATCTGCCTTGTCAATTCTGCTAACATCATATTTTGTTGCATGTAGAATGGAACAAATAAATCATTTAGTGTCTTTTAAGTTATGAATTAATGTCTTGCAAGACGTTTGGAATCACAGGTTGTCTTCTCAATTTTTGTTACTTCTATTTTGTAATTTTTTTGGCCCGAATTTGAAATTTAATCATGAACTCCTTGTTGTGATGTAAAAATTTATTTGTAACTAGAACTAGTAAGCCCTCGAGNGTACTCAATCTCAACAAATAGCAAGAATTTTATAAAAATAAGAAATTTACCTCAATTGAGGCTATGATTGACCGGACTGAGAGTAATGGATTTAGGCACATGCACTCACATGAATGAACCAAGGGTCAACCTCGCTCAAGGTTGGGGGGCTACAACACTCTGACTGAGATATGAACATGTCTCTAGCAATCAATAGAAAAAGAAAACAATTATGAGCAGAGTGATACTAATAACTATCATCAATGATCATCATCATGAATTCATCATACAATGTGATGTAGGCATCAAAATCAACGCACAAAATGATGTAAGTGGGCCACAAAATCTTTTCTTGAAACCATACAATGCTCAAAACAATTTGATAAAGGGTTTATTGGGGGCATCTGCAACTTATTTAGCTTATGCTGATAAACAACTTATTCTGACAAGCTGTGTATCTGCAGTTGATCCTGATAAGCTGGCTGGCTGGCTGTTTGGTTTGTGCGTTTGAAAAACAGTTGATTCTGCATAAATTACCGTTCTGCCCCTGTTCTAAACCAAATAAATGCATTAAAGATTGACCAAATATCCTAAATTTAATCAGTAAATACCTCACCTCTATGATCATTTTTTTTTAATCATCTAAGCAGTCATTGCCCATCAACCCAACCCTAGACTAACTATAGAGTTATTTTTACAAGAATTATTTCTAATAAAAACAATTTAATAAATTTCATGTCATAAACTATGTTCAAGTAACCTCTCTCGTAATTTTAAAGTATGACACATCAACTTAATTTCTGTATAATGTTTCCTTCATCAGATTCATCATGTATAGGGAGAAAAGAAATCCTAGGCTTTTTCGAGAAAGATGGCAACAAATTTTGATCAAACTTTAACAACAAAAAATAAGCTCCTTAAGGTAAAAGCCAACGAACCCAATAATCCTAAATGAAATTCAATCTTTTGGTTTCAATCATACTAATTTCCTCCAACCAAATTGAACCATTGATTAATTGTTTAGTAGTCTTTCTATTAGCAATAGGTTTAGAATATCTCAACTCATTGCCCAGTTTCAACAACTCAAAAAATACCTAAGGAAGTCTTTCAATTTTATAAAATTAGGGGTAGAAACAAAGATTTGATAGTGATTTTTGACACAAAATAGAGAACAAAACACCACCTTTGCGAGCGTACAATGAGAGGAAATAAACTTGCTCACGAGCACGTCCACAAATATATTAAGGATCTAAAACTGGATAGAGTTTTCCACTTTCGGGGTTAATTCTCGTTGTGCCACATTTTAGATCAAGCATTTTGGGCATCAACCCATGCTATGAAATTATCCAATGAAGATGATCATCATAGAAGTCAAGAGCTACAAACATGACAAAAAAATTTGATCTTCAACTACTTATAACGGTAGCCTCTTAAAATTAATTATTTAATCAAAATTTCAATATAAATTCGTTTAATGGCCGCCACAACAAATTATTTATTTGAGGCTCAATTCCCTTTCAGTCATATATAAGACCACCCTCATTAATCATCATCAACATTAGCCTTATCCCAACTATTTAGGTTATGTTCACGAATCCTCAAATTTCATTTAATTCTTGTTGAAAACTGTGTAATCTTCAGTCAAAAACAAGCATTTCATAGCAATATATGACTTACCTGCATCACATAATCATGAAGAATTTTTTTTTTTAAGGCCATAACAGAGACTAATCACTGGACATCAAAAAGAACTGCAAAGAAAATTGGGATTTCAATAAAACAAAAAATAATCGAAAAAGAATAAGAGAAGTTTTAATAGATCTTTAAATATATTTCAGAAGAAGAGCACCTCTTGACCGCTTGGAGGGGAATAAGCTGGGCTGAACTGCGCCGCTGGATCCTGACGAGCTTGCTTCATCCATGTCCATCAAAGATTAGATCCGAAGAAAACCTAACAGATCCATCAAAGACCCAAATCACTCATCACAAGTTTTTCGGAGGTTAGGATGGACGATCCACAAAGTTTACCTTCTTTGTTGAAATCTTCTTTTTTCCCACGCCGCTTGTCACGTCAATGTCTTCTTCACTTCGTTGCGATTGATACTTCCTCACTCCTACCCGAAACGAAGGAGAGGGGAGCACTACCGCGACCTCCACAGTTTGATTGAAGTAAAGGCGGAGAGCAGAGGGCACAAGAGAAAATTTCACCCGAACGCAAAATGAAGACGCAGGACGCTGGGTCGATCCCGCGTCCCCTTTTATTAAGGATCCAAAAACGCCATTTTGAGATAAGCTATCCAAACACTGAAATCAAATGGCGCGGCGGCGTTTTGAAAACGCAGCCCGCACTAATAAAATGCCCCAAACAGACCCAAAGTTATCATGCAAGACCGTTTATTCCATTAAATAACATGTGAAATACTAAATAAAATCATGAAACCAAGATTAGGTGTCATGTATATTGAGGCATCTAAAATGAAGATGTTTTAGAGCAAGTGAACCATTCTTAAAGATGAGTTGAGCAAGCTCAAAATCATGTCTTAAGTGCTTTCTTAATCTGTTATAATATGACTGCCCTTTTAAAAGGAGCATAGTTCAAATATATTGGATTAAATAATACCAATTCTCATGTTAAAAGAGACGTTTGAAGTAATTGAATATTCAACCAAGATTTTTTTTTTAGGGGCAGAACATGCTGTAAGCTTTTTAAATAATCAAAACGGAAAAAAAATCATGATTTTATTTTGATTTAAATTTTAACTCAATGCTATGCATAAGGGAAGTCTTAGCACCAATAAAATAACTCTATATCATCATTGAGACATTTCTTTGAGTGATTGACATGCAATATTTTGGGCGTTCTAAGTTATTTAATGGAAGCAATAAAAGAAGATTTAAATTATGATCATCTAAGATCATGATGGTTAACATGCACTTGATATAACCAAATGGTCTTGAGTTAATATTGCAAGAGTACTAAGGCATGATGTTATCTATTTGTTTAAACCCAATCTTGGCGAAATCCTACTTCACATTTTCATCAAGATGTGTGTGTGTTTGTGTTTCTCTCTCTCGTTTATATATAAGTTGTACATGATGGTGATGGTGCTAGTGCTAAATGGTAGACATATTTCTATGCATTTGAAGAATCTTAGCACAAGCATAGGGTTCTGATTGTTCTCACGTATAAATGTAATAATTTGAATGCCCTTTTGCCCCCTTCTCAGAGGACAATAATGTTGGGATGCTGGCTCCAAGAATTCAGCTTGCTATGTGGGTAAGCATTGTGCAAAACAGCACCTTTTGTTCATATATGTCTTTACTTAACTACTGGATTGTTTTTTATGTTTCAGGATTTTGGCCAATGTGACGTACGAAAATGTACTGGGCGCAAGCTTGCCAGATTTGGCCTCTTGAAGGATAGTATTTGGCCCTTCATAGAGTGTAATTTGCTTTCTTTCATGGGTTGTCTTTTTTCAGAATTATTAGGAATTTTCCTTGAGATTTTGCATTTATTTTATTTACTTTCATAAATTAATCATTTCAATAGAATTATTGGCATGGTCAACTTAGCTCTATTACGGGCTTTTGTAACTTGAACAATTCACTATAAGCAAGTACTAATTTTGGTGTATATTTATTTTTGCATGTTAAAATTCTGTCTGATGTAGTTCAAGTGAATTGCATGCAAAAACAAATAAACACACCAAAATCTGTACTTATTTGAAGTGAATTGCTCCAGTTATAAAGGTCCCTCATAGATCTAAGTTAATTATGACAATAATTCTGTTGAAATGATTAATTTATAAAAGGTAATAAGAAAAATGTAAATTTTGAATGTTGATCTCTGAATGTAGACCTTTAAATTTGATATGGCATTTATAGGTCTACATTCAGATTTAGTACATGGTATGGAAAGGTAGTAAAACTGGGAAATCATTCCATAAAGATATAGATTTAAATTTGTGCGAGGTAATATAGCCCCACATGAATTTGGCTAGAACAATTTGCTGCAGAATACATATATAGATAGCTGAAGCTAGATTTTAATGCTACCTGGAGTTCAACGAGCATGATAAGTAAAAAGACTTGGGCAAAGTGTATGGTCTTTGGCCTAACATGTAAAGCATATGAAATGTATTTCAATCCCCTGTTTTCCTTGTCTAGACAATTTATTTTGTTTCTTAATCCTGCGACCTGACTAATTTTTATCAAGAAGTTAGCTCCATTCTGATCTCAAGGCAGATAATTTGACATGTTATATTAGCGAATTTTTTCTGAGTTGGTTGAGGGGCCTAAAATAGATAAGTCGACTTTGCATGAAGTCTAAAATCACATATCAGGGTAGGTGAATATGTTTATCATGCAAATTTTATAATTAGCAAGTGCCACTAATTGTTTGAAGTACGGCGTGCTTCAATAACTGACACATGTCTAGAAAATTTTACAGGATTTGCGGGTGAATAATGCTTTTCGTGGCATTGTATTGAGGTATGCAACAATTTCGAATCTTCGTCTTTACTTTTCCTGTTGTATCTGTTACTGTGGCATTTGCATAAGCAATATTTGTGGAATTTAAATTATTTTTAACTTTTGTTTAATTCACTGTTTGTTTTTGTGTGAGCTTTCTTTGTGATGGATGCCATTACTTCTATCTGTTTTTAAAAGTTATTAATAACAATTTTTTTTTGCCTGACATAATANTTAACAGTTTCGAATCTTCGTCTTTACTTTTCCTGTTGTATCTGTTACTGTAGCATTTGCATAAGCAATATTTGTGGAATTTAAATTATTTTTAACTTTTGTTTAATTCACTGTTTGTTATTGTGTGAGCTTTCTTTAGAACTGTGATGGTTGCCATTACTTCTATCTGTTTTTAAAAGTTATTAATAACAATTTTTTTTTGCCTGACATAATAGACATTTGGATTTTACCATTTTTTTTTGAGTTATATGATAATTTCATTTTTTTATATATTTTTTCTTATAATCATGGTAAACCAATTCGTGTTGACTTTCTTTGGTTGTTTACTGTTTCTGCAGCCCTGTAGGGACGCAGNTTTATATATTTTTTCTTGTAATCATGGTAAACCAATTCGTGTTGACTTTCTTTGGTTGTTTACTGTTTCTGCAGCCCTGTAGGGACGCAGTGTGTTTCAAAGGAAGACCATCCGTTGATTAAGCGACAAGGATTGGCAGTGGTGGACTGTTCGTGGGCAAGATTGAAAGATGTTCCTTTTGTGAAACTTCATTGTCCCGCACCACGCCTTTGTAAGACACTTAATGCCATATAATATTTTTACCATCTAATATTTTTAATCTAGAAGGTTCGGGCTCAAATCTGCCTTGTCAATTCCGCTAACATCATATTTTGTTGCATGTAGAATGGACCAAATAAATCATTTAGTGTCTTTTAAGTTATGAATTAATGTCTTGCAAGACGTTTGGAATCACAGGTTGTCTNAATGTAGAATGGAACAAATAAATCATTTAGTGTCTTTTAAATTACGAATTAACTTGCAAGACGTTTGGAATCACAGGTTGTCTCCTCAATTTTTGTTACTTCTATTTTGTAAATTTTTTGGCCTGAACTTGAAATTTAATCATGAACTCCTTGTTGTGATGTAAAAATTTATTTGTAACTAGAACTAGTAAGCCCTCGAGTCTTTTGTATTTATGAGGAATTTGGATAACTCTTTTAAGCAATACATTGTTTAGAATATGTTGTCACCCCATTCTGTTCAAGATATCTGAAAGGAGACAGCCTATGGTTTCTAATCATATATACTTTGGATGATGGGGCTTTTGGCCTTCCATTTTTGGCAAACCACCGACATTGGAACAAGAAATTTTGCCACTTTGATCGGGTTTAATTACTTCTNACTCAATTTTTGTTACTTCTATTTTGTAAATTTTTTAGCCCGAACTTGAAATTTAATCATGAACTCCTTGTTGTGATGTACAAATTTATTTGTAACTAGAACTAGTAAGCCCTCGAGTTTTTTCTATTTAAGAGGAATTTGGATAACTTTTTANGTTCTCACAATTTTCATATCATCTACTATGTTTGGGATTGATGTTTTGATTATTATGACTTTCTATCTGCTCTTCTACAAATTCAATCTCTTATATGGATCTCGAAGTTTGCAATGAATAGAGAAGTCTGAATTCTCTGCCGCTTACTAAGATTATTATATACGATGCTACTCAGTTCTTGATATTATTACTTCCTTATTTTGACCGATTAAATTCATATTTCTACGACCACTACACTATACTAGTATCGGATTCTTTCCATGTTATTAATTTGATTCATGATATATGTTGACATTTAGCTGCGAAGCCTCCAAATTCTCAACATATTGTTCCGTCAATAGTAGCCCCACTAGTCTCCCATAATGATTGTCAGCCACCTCTATAACTGCCAAACTATACTATCTACAACTTATTGTACTTAAAAGAGGTACACTTGCATGCTCTGCTATTTTAGCTTCTATGGACACCGACTACTTCTCTTCACAGGGAAGAGTTTTCCACACCATGTGGAAGATGATAGAGGACACAAACTTGAGATGTCCTTTTTCACCTTATTTGAACTTGGTCATCTCTGGACATGTCAACACCTGCCATATTAGTATTTTTTAATAATGATGTAACCAAGTGTTTTTTTATTTCAAGGATCTTTTATAAAAGATTTATCTTTTATGAAATATCATTGGGCTACTTTTTTTGTTTTTATTTCATTACTCGTGTAAAAATTAAAATCCTCTCTATAAATAGAGGCTTGCAAGGATTCTACAAACATATGAATTTTACATAATTATAGGATTTTTTTTACTTCTCTCTCTCTCTCTCTCCCTCTTCTTTAACTTCCTGTGTTCTGTATCACTTGGACCTCTATTTGACTTTTGAGAAATTCAAGCTTTTGTTTATTATGGTTGTCATAGTTTGAGTTGCGTCAGTCAGTTAATGCTCAATTGGTTATCCTGAGAAAAGTTTGTGCCTTCATCATTTAATTATTAAAGGTCTTCACCTTGAAACAACCATACATTGCCTAGAGACCTTTGTAGTTTCCGCCTTCTGCAAAATTTTTAATAGGCAGGGTCTGAGACGAATACAGATTGGAGAATGTACTCTCTTAAATTTTGAACTTCAGAATTTGCTCTCTTAAATTTTGAACTTTTTAATAGGCAGTAGGCCTAATTATCAGATTTAGTTTTCATTATTTTGTATGAAACCTTTCTACTTATGATGCCTATAAGGAGTTTGCAATATTATCTTCGCATCTTTTTAATTAAGTTAAAGTTAATGTGTAAGATAAAGCTATTATCATTTTAAACCCTCTTACCAATTCCTTTCTCTGTATATCCTTTTTCTGCATTTTTGCCTTTCCCCATTAGAATATTGGATTTTAATTAAATTTTTCCTTGACAATCTGGACTATATACACTTTTCTAGATTTTGCGGTGCTTGAATGTCCTAACTCTAGTCTTTCACTATGCCACTGCCAATATGCTCAACAAAAGTGAATTCCGTAGCATTTCATGTCAATACAAACATAAATTTGACCTTTTGCAGTTTCTTCATTGTTTCTTATGAATTTTAGCTAATTTTATTCTTCTGGAAGCTATAACTTTCTAGAGAGTAGACTAGCAGTAATGTTAGTTGACCTTGCTAATTGTACAAAGCTCACTAGTTTATGAACCAATGATGATTATTTTTGGCATAGACACAATCATAGTGTATGATAAACTGATTGGACCAGATCCTGGGTTGTCCAAAACAAAATAATGTATTTACTTGTTGTTTTGTTATAATTCAAATACACATTAACAATATAGGTATAATAAATCATTTATCTCTTAATTCTTTTATATTTTTTATTAGTACTGGTTGCAGTTTGTTGGAAAACCAACCTATTAAGTTTTTGATCATTGATTTGGTTAAATGTTATATTAGTTTCAATTGGACAAACCTCCATATTAGATTTTTTTAGACATTTACATACATAACACAATTCTAATGTATTTACAATTTTACATATCTCACACCTAAACTTTCATATTCACACAGATAGCACTCATATCTTTAATATCACATAAAAAATAGCACTATTGTCAATTTTTTAAACTGAAATACACCTTTTCATGCATAGTTTTAAGGCATCAAAGTGCTATGCATCTAAATATAAAATTTTAGGTGTGAGAAATATAAATACATGAGCATTGTGTGCTATGTATGTAAATTTTCCTTTTTAGTAAATGCTAATAAAAAATAATTTAAAAATCTAAAAAGTTTCATGTCAATAGTCTAACTATACGATCCAACTTTGATACTAAGGAACAGCGGTGGCTTCATTTCTACAGGCGTTATATGCAGAAAATAATTGTTCGGTTAAACTTCTATTGAATACTAACTTTCTATCATGTTTGATCTCATTGTTTTCTTTCAGGCTTGATTTATATATAAGTCAAATTATGTTGTGGAATTCCACAGCTAGTTTCATTATTATTGTTTGATTTCCATGTTTGTTACTCATATTAGTGTTAGGGGGAAGCTAGAAATGGCCTTTTTTCCCCCTATAGCACAATTAGTAATTATTATTTTTCTGTGTTGCAGTGNGTAAGTCAAATTATGTTGTGGAATTCCACAGCTAGTTTCATTATTATTTTTTGATATCCATGTTTGTTACTCATATTAGTGTTAGGGGGGAAGCTAGAAATGGCCTTTTTTCCCCCTATAGCACAATTAGTAATTATTATTTTTCTGTGTTGCAGTGCCATGGTTAGTCGCGGCAAACCCGATAAATTATGGCCGCCCCTGTGAATTATCCTGTGTGGAAGCTCTTGCCGCAGCTTTGATAATATGGTACTGTCCATGTTCCTTTATTTTTTCAAATATATAATGTTTATCTTTATTTAATCTCAAAACAGCTCTTCAATGTCTTGCGTGCTGATTTATTTCTATAGGGGATGATTTTTTTTTTTAATTTCAGGAGTATTAGTAACCGTCATTGCTAAGAAGTTTTAGAAAACTTAATTAGAAACCATTTGTTTGGANCTCCTTTATTTTTTTCAGATATATAATGTTTATCTTTATTTAATCTCAAAACAGCTCTTCAATGTCTTGTGTGCTGATTTATTTCTATAGGGGATGATTTTTTTTTTAAAATTTCAGGAGTATTAGTAACCGTCATTGCTAAGAAGTTTTAGAAAACTTAATTAGAAACCTTTGTTTGGAATAAGTAATGGTTTAATGTTTTAATTGCAGATGACAACTAAAGAAAATGTCTGGATAAAGAATTTCGTGCTGCAGTACATGTGCTTTGGTTTCATGTACTGTAATTCAAATTCATAACCATCTTGATGACCTTGATTAAAAGGAAGTTTGAAATGAATTAAAATGTTTGTTTTGGTTTTTTAGCCTGAAATACCCATGGAATTTGTGGTGTACCTTTCACTGAAAGATAGACTAAAAAAGCAAGTCACCATTAAACAAGCTGCTTCTTTCTCTCTCTCTCTATCTCTATTTCTCTTAGCCAGACCATCAAGAAATTTTTAGACTCAAGTTAGGCACCTTAGCTTTTCTCGTAACTGATAAAATTCTTGATTTTCTGACAGTGGTGAAGAAGAGACGGCAAATTTGATTATAGGCAAGTTCAAATGGGGGCATTCATTCCTATCTCTCAACAGGCATGCACTTTCAAAAATAGATTTAGTTTCTGTGCGGTTATATAAATTTTACCATTTACTTTCACACCGGACAAATGGATATTCCTTTGCATCCTGTGGTATCCTGATAATGTGAATGTTTGTTGACTGGCTCCTGTTGTACTTTGTATGAATGCTTCAGTTCTTTGAAACTATATTATGGCTGTTAATACCTTGGTGAGACCTCCGTGAAGAAAATGACTACATGATAGTAATTTCTTAAAAGTGCAGTATTATCTAGGAATTTACATACATAATACACAATTCTTATATATCAACATATCTAACACCTATACTATCATATTTACATGTATAGTAGACTAATTCCTATGTATAGTAGACTAATTCCTAAAGCTATCCCAAATTTTTGTAGGCTGAGCTTTACATTGTTTATTCAATCTCCAGAGAGCTTCTGAAGGCATATTCCAAATGTGACAATGGCGCCGAGATTATATCAGTTCAGAATACCTGGCTTTTAAACAACTCAAAAACCAACAAGTCAACTGCAGGTGAAGGGAATAACTTCAATAACTAGTTAAACCATGGTTAGGTTAAAAGAGAGATCTTAATTTATAATATATTTATAAATAACGTGTATTGAACTGTAGGGGCTAATGATAAGTCTACCAACACAAACACAAACACAAACACAATCACAGGATCTGATTCAGATGCTGATGATGGGCTTCCACCCCTGGAAGAGAATTTGAACCACCTGATTTTGGAAGATTCCGAAGATAGTGAAGAAGAGAGATGAAACGGAAGAAGAAGACGAGGAAGAATCAGAAGGGGTCGTTCCAACTAGGTTAGAGCCAAACATGCATTCTACGTCGGCAGTGAATTAAAATATGGGGAGGGTCATAACNCATTTGTGGTGTTCCTTTCACTGAAAGATAAACTAAAAAAGCAAGTCACCATTAAACAAGCTGCTTCTTTCTCTCTCTCTCTATCTCTATCTCTATCTCTATCTCTCTTAGCCAGACCATCAAGAAATTTTTAGACTCAAGTTAGGCACCTTAGCTTTTCTCGTAACTGATAAAATTCTTGATTTTCTGACAGTGGTGAAGAAGAGACGGCAAATTTGATTATAGGCAAGTTCAAATGGGGGCATTCATTCCTATCTCTCAACAGGCATGCACTTTCAAAAATAGATTTACTTTCTGTCCGGTTATATAAATTTTACCATTTACTTTCACACCTGACAAAATGGATATTCCTTTGCATCCTGTGGTATCCTGATAACGTGAATGTTTGTTGACTGGCTCCTGTTGTACTTTGTATGAATGCTTCAGTTCTTTAAAACTATATTATGGCTGTTAAATCCTTGGTGAGACCTCCGTGAAGAAAATGACTACATGATAGTAATTTCTTAAAAGTGCAGTATTATCTAGGAAGTTACATACATAATAGACAATTCTTATATATCAACATATCTAACACCTATACTATCATATTTACATGTATAGCAATCAAATGTATAGTATACTAATTCCTAAAGCTATCCCAAATTTTTGTAGGCTGAGCTTTACATTGTTTATTCAATCTCCAGAGAGCTTCTGAAGGCATATTCCAAATGTGAGAATGGCGCCGAGATTATATCAGTTCAGAATACCTGGCTTTTAAACAACTCAAAAACCAACAAGTCAACTACAGGTGAAGGGAATAACTTCAATAACTAGTTAAACCATGGTTAGGTTAAGAGAGAGATCTTAATTTGTAATATATTTATAAATAACGTGTATTGAACTGTAGGGGCTAATGATAAGTCTACCAACACAAACACAAACACAGGATCTGATTCAGATGCTGATGATGGGCTTCCACCCCTGGAAGAGAATTTGAACCACTTGATTTTGGAAGATTCTGAAGATTGTGAAGAAGAGAGAGATGAAACGGAAGAAGAAGATGAGGAAGAATCGGAAGGGGCCGTTCCAACTAGTTTAGAGCCAAACATGCCTTCTACGTCGGCAGTGAATTAAAATTTGGGGAGGTAGATACTGTCCTCTGCTGCATTGAAGGGATGTTTATTTATTAGTTCTTTTAGTGTGCTAAGTTTTTGCAGATATTCTCATACATTTATACAAATCTCAGCTGATCACCTGGTCTAACAAGAGCTAAGTTATATTTGTGTAATTGTTCAAGGTTTAAAGNCCGGTTATATAAATTTTACCATTTACTTTCACACCTGACAAAATGGATATTCCTTTGCATCTTGTGGTATTCTGATAATGTGATGTTCGTTGACTGCCTCCTGTTGTACTTTGTATGAATGCTTCAGTTCTTTGAAACTATATTATGGCTGTTAAATCCTTGGTGAGACCTCCGTGTACATGATAGTAATTTCTTAAAAGTGCAGTATTATCTAGGAATTTACATACATAACACACAATTCTTATATATCAACATATCTAACACCTATACTATCATATTTACATGTATAGCAATCAAATGTATAGTAGACTAATTCCAAATTTTTGTAGGCTGAGCTTTACATTGTTTATTCAATCTCCAGAGAGCTTCTGAAGGCATATTCCAAATGTGAGAATGGCGCGGAGATTATATCGGTTCAGAATACCTGGCTTTTAAACAACTCAAAAACCAACAAGTCAACTACAGGTGAAGGGAATAACTTCAATAACTAGTTAAACCATGGTTAGGTTAAGAGAGAGATCTTAATTTGTAATATATTTATAAATAACGTGTATTGAACTGTAGGGGCTAATGATAAGTCTACCAACACAAACACAAACACAAACACAGGATCTGATTCAGATGCTGATGACGGGCTTCCACCCCTGGAAGAGAATTTGAACCACCTGATTTTGGAAGATTCTGAAGATAGTGAAGAAGAGAGAGATGAAACGGAAGAAGAAGACGAGGAAGAATCAGAAGGGGCCGTTCCAACTAGGTTAGAGCCAAACATGCATTCTACGTCGGCAGTGAATTAAAATATGGGGAGGGAGATACTGTCCTCTGCTGCATTGAAGGGATGTTTATTTATTAGTTTTTTTAGTGTGCCAAGTTTTTGCAGCTGTTCTCATACATTGATACAAATCTCAGCTGATCACCTGGTCTAACAAGAGCTAAGTTATATTTGTGTAATTGTTCAAGGTTTAAAGNTCATAACTGTCCTCTGCTACATTGATGGGATGTTTATTTATTAGTTTTTTTAGTGTGCCAAGTTTTTGCAGCTGTTCTCATACATTGATACAAATCTCAGCTGATCACCTGGTCTAACAAGAGCTAAGTTATATTTGTGTAATTGTTCAAGGTTTAAAGTGGTAGGACTAAATATTTATTTATGGCCTGTTTGAGATGGATTAAAGCTGTTTGTAAAATTATTGTGGGAAAATAATTTTTTTTTTAATTATGAAAATTATATATATATATATATATTCCAAAAAGTTGGACATCAATTTTCTTGCATTTATAACATTTTAATAAATATGATTATAACTATAATTGTAAATGAAGTCTTGAATGCAACTTTAAGCAGAAAGTTAAACGGTTTTGTTTGCTTTTCTTTTCAACTCATGGAAGCATGGAATTTTATCATGCAAAACTGCTACCTTTAATTCAAGCGTTCTATGTATTTGCGTTATTGTGCACAGAATATTCGTAAGTAAAGTTTGTATGTAACAATCAGTAAGTTGGCATAATTACATAAAATAGCATCCAAAATATTGTCATGTGTAAGATGACCATTCAGGACTTCTTTTTTTTTTTTTGAACTACTGAATTCATGTATTTGCGCAAATCAAATAAAAAAAAAAATTGATTAAAATGAAAAATTTGAGTTAGGATATATATATATAGTGAATTCAAGAAAATGAGAAAACAGGTGGTTTTGTGAAGAGCAATGTTTCAGGTGTATTGTTTGTAAATGCTTAACTTTGTGTTTGATTGGCATAATAATTTCACATTTTTAATTGGGGTTCAAGCTGGAAGCAATATGTGATTCAACCCAAAAAAAAAATTATTTTACAAAAATCACAAAAAAGTTAATAATTATAAATTTCAAGTATTTTTTTCCAGCCCTCCATCATATGTATGGGTATTTACAAACACCACCATCACTAAAGGTAATATAACAAATTCAAACCACATTCCTCTCGCTGAAGTCCCTATAAAAAGGTTGAATTATACAAACAAAGAACCATTTACAATTACCTTTAAAAGTACTCTGCTAATGAATGCTTTCAAAGTTCAATTTAATCCAAAAAATTTGCAAGAAGAAGAAGGCTCATTGCACCGAGAGATTATTGTATCAGGATATCTAATGTAAATTTGTGTTCGGAGTCTAGTGAGCACTTATCACGTGGCGAGTGGATCTCACTATAATATACTAGTTGGGTAGTTTTTTTAGAGGGGTGGGGCACACTTGCCACGTGATAAATGCCCATTAGACTTCGAAAGCAAATTTTGCATCTTTACATCCAGAGTCCGAATGGAATAATTTTTCCATTGCACCTAACTATATGTTGGCTCCTTCAGCTACACTGTTGCCAGGGGTTCTCCATTGAGTTTTTAAACAACTCGCATGGTTCTTATACGCTTGGCTCTCCCTACACATCCTAGTTTTATTTATCCATCAGAATGTTCTCATTTGTACCAATAGTTCATTTGGCTATCTGACATATTTGTGCCCAACTGCCTGACTATCAGCCTTAATTCCTCCTTCCTGCACATACTTCAGGCCAGCTGCCTCATTAGTCATCTTACTCTTTGTTTGAAGCAACTTCACGGTCTTGCCAATTTCTTTTAAAAGCAGCGTTTAGAGCTGCCAAGATGGCTTGTTGTTCGCGAATAGTTCGTGTTCTGCTCGTTAAAAAGCTCGTGCTCGATACGTTGGCAAAGTAAACGATCCGATCACAAACAATGATTTGTTCGCTCGTTTTGACTCGAAATAATTAAATTAGCAAGAAGATTATAAAAATTTGTAATCAAATAAAACTATTAATTAAAAAATAAAATAAAAATATATTAGATTTAATACAAATAAAAAGATTTAACATCCTATGACTGTGTGATTATGGTTGTTAAAACTGCTCTTCATTCATGAACTAGTGTTCGGCTTGCTAAGCAAACAAGCCGAGTACGAACAAACTTTTTGTGTTCGAAATATAAACGAGTTAAACACGAACAATGATATTTTTTAACGAGCTAAACATGAGCTAAGCCTAGACTTGCTCGTGTTCGGCTCGTTTACACCCCTAGCTGTGTTTGTTGAATTCGAGGTGGTCAATTGTGATCTGAAATGGTGAAAATTTTTCGTTCTCTCAAATGAACTTCGTGAGACGTTCGTATTTCGATGCTTCACCAAACAAAAAAATTTCTAAGCATCGACGTTCACTCCAGCTGAACGGAACTTCACAGCCTTATCAAATGAAGCCTTAATCTCCTCTCCATTTTTTGAGCCACCTCTTCTCGCCTCTTCTCTTCCTGACACTAGTTCATCCCTCTTTCATCACCAAACTCAAAGCACTCCCCAAGCCAACCAACCACCCTAATCAAGCTCATCTCCACTCCCAAAACATTAGAAAACCAGCCATCAACCACCAATAACAGCTTTCTTTCTTCATCCCTCTATTGAAAGTTAGATAACAACATTGGAGTCACCTACCTACACAACTCTCAACAATGAAATACATTGCAATTGAGTTGCATTTGTTCATGAAAAGGTTCAAAATTGTGACATTTTATATCTCGTCTAATGATCAATTCGCTAACGCTTTCACAAGACGCCTTCCAAGCCATCTCAATAAACTTCTTGTCAGGATCGGCATCCTTCCAAGATACACCATCTTAAGGTAGCATATTAGAGGAAACAATATAACTAGCAATCAATGGCCAAGTTTCTAGTAGAACATTTTAAAGATACAATTGAAAGTACAATGTCACCTTCCAAAATATTTGATTCAGTTGTAATTATAAATAATGCATTACTATCACTAACAATTAAAAAAGGAAAAAAAAAGGAAACAGAAAATTAAGAGTTGTAAGGTTGATGAGCCAAAATACATAGGATTTGCTAGTTCAATGCAGCATCAACATCTTCTTGACAGAAAAGATCTCACATTTATGCAACCACTTTGAAGGCAAAAAAAATAGGAAGTGCACATTATCCTTTTCTGAATAGACATAGTAAATTCCTCATTCATTATTTTAATTGCATCTAGTCCCTTAACTTTTCAATTTCTAGATTATTTAGTCGATTGTATGAAGATAAACTTGTGTGTGCTGCTGCCGAGCCCGCGACTTCAAGTTTCAAATTTCAAGCTAAAATTGGATGTGAATCTTTTCAGAGGAGAATCTATTTATCCAAAGCAAAGTTACATATAGAAGTTTCTTATGAAATAAGAAATTTATGTAGTTTCACATTAATAGTAACTGTTCAACATTTTCTATAAATCTATTAAAAATGTTTCTTTTTTTTTTTTACTTTTGACAGCAAACATTTGCATCAATTAGTCCTAAAGAGTTTCTCCTCCAAACTTTTAGCATTTAGAGCATGGTGATGGACCTATAAAAGTGTCAAACAAGTCCCCACTCTTTCAATTGGGGCAGAAACAATCCCAATAGAGGACTATAAGAGCTCCGGGGACTAATTTGACACTTATATAAACTCTTGGACTAAAATGATCCATATAAATAGTCAGAGGGACTATTTGATGTTCAAGTTTTTCTTATTTATTTTTCTTTTATTTTAATTCTGTTGCAAATGATAAGAAAAAATGCAGAATAGAACTTGAAAGTAAAAACCTTGTTTCTCAAAAGACTTTCAAAGTGAATAGGCACCAACTCATCCTTATTGTATAAAATCCAAATGCAGTATCTTCAAATGCTGCCCTAATTCCCATTTCAAACAGCTGCAATACGTTTCCCTATCTTCAATATCTAAAACCCAACAAAGGAAATTCCATCATTCTTAACAACAAATCATGGAAACTTTCTTAATAATCCCAAAAACCAAGAAAGATTTGACCTGTTTTGTCCAGCACTCACTCCAAAATCGCAGTGGCACCAGCCTCCTTAAGCTTGGCGACAATCTGCTCGGCCTCCTCCTTCGTGACCCCTTTCTTGAGAACCACGGGCGCCTTCTCCACAATCTCCTTCGCTTCCTTCAACCCTAGATCCGTGAACGTCCTCACCTCCTTGATCACCTTGATTTTGGCCGCCGCATCGAACTTCTCAAGCTTCACGTCGAACGCAGTCTTCTCTTTCGCCTCAGCCACTGCGGCCGCCGCTCCATCGGAAGCCCCGTCGGCCGCCGATAGACCGGGAGGGACGATTCCAGCGCCGGAGCCCCAGCGGTCGAGGCCGAGTTTGAGACGGTAAAGGATGCTGTAGTCGTGACGCTCAATTTTGTTGAGGCTGAGGAGCTCATCGGCGATGCGCTCCAGCTTCTGGGTGCGGGATTCGGCGGCGGAGGAGGAGAAGGGTATTTGAGGGGAAGATCTGGAGGCAAAGAGGCGATGCACAGTCGAATAAAGACGGCTCATTTTGGCAGCCATTTGAGTGCGGCTGCGGGGGGGAGGGAGAACTCGAGAAGAAACTTGCCAACACATCCCCAAATTGCATTTTATTGGGAATGTTCATGGAGGAAATGAATTAATAAAAACGATATTTTTTTTNGAAGAGGCGATGCACAGTCGAATAAAGACGGCTCATTTTGGCAGCCATTTGAGTGCGGTTGCGGGGTGAGGGAGAACTCGAGAAGAAACTGGCCTACACATCCCCAAATTGCATTTTATTGGGAATGTTCATGGAGGAAATGAATTAATAAAAACGATAATTTTTTTNAGAGCAATATTTCCCGAAAATTCCAACTGAAATACTTATTAAGTTGATAATCAAATCCCAACTAATTGCTTTCTAAATCTAGTCTGCATCGTGTCAATTGAATCCAAATTGTTAATCAAGAAAATTCCTACTATCCGCTCAAAGTTCTTCAAAACTAAGCAATTGTTTCAACCAAAGCTACCTAAATATTCAACTCTACTTCAACTTGTAACTACCCCCTGCTTGTTGTTTTCAACAAAAAAACTAGGGAATCAACCATTTCTCCTTTTGCCAAATTTGAATACTACCTCAAATTGTATTATTTTAATTGGGATGATGACCTTTCTGGTAATCACGGTTCATATCATTAAGCTTGTTTTCATACGATGATCATTTTTTTAATTCACAATGATATCATATCAATCTTGATACTCAAGATATATGATCTGTGGTGGGATCTTGAATTCAGATAATCTACATCACTAGCTGACATCATACATCATAGAGTTTATGCTGATGATCATCATATTATTTGTAGGTTCATTTTGAATATTATCATCAACTTCCTTGACCGACTTATTATGTTGATCAATCACCTTGATCCTCACATGTTATTCAAGTTTAATACGCATTAGTCTTATGAATATATTCTCACAATTTTCATATCATCTACTATGTTTGCGATTGATGTTTTGATAATTATGACTTTCTATCTGCTCTTCTACAAATTCAATCTCCTATATGGATCTCGAGGTTCGCAATGAATAGAGAAGTCTGAATTCTCTGCTGCTTACTAAGATTATTATACACGATGCTACTCAGTTCTTGATATTATTACTTCCTTATTTTGAACGATTAAATTCATTTTTCTACGACCACTACAACCATACTAGTATGGGATTCTTTCCATGTTATTAATTTGATTCATGATATATGTTGACATTTAGCTGCGAAGCCTCCAAATTCTCAACATATTGTTCCGTCAATACTAGCCCCACTAGTCTCCCATAATGATTGTCAGCCACCTCTATAACTGCCAAACTATACTATCTACAACTTATTGTACTTAAAAGAGGTACACTTGCATGCTCTGCTATTGTAGCTTCCATGGACACCGACTACTTCTCTTCACAGGGAAGAGTTTCCACACCATGTGGAAGATGATAGAGGACACAAACTTGAGATGTCCTTTTTCACCTTATTTGAACTTGGTCATCTCTGGACTTATCAACACCTGCCATATTAGTATTTTGTAATAATGATGTAACCAAGTGTTTCTTTATTTCAAGGATCTTTTATAAAAGATTTATCATTTATGAAATATCATTGGGCTACTTTTTTTGTTTTTATTTCATTACTCGTGTAAAAATTAAAATCCTCTCTANCTTCACCTTATTTGAACTTGGTCATCTGTGGACATATCAACACCTGCCATATTAGTATTTTGTAATAATGATGTAACCAAGTGCTTCTTTATTTCAAGGATCTTTTATAAAAGATTTATCATATGAAATATTATTGGGCTACTTTTTTTTGTTCGTGTAAAATTAAAATCCTCTCTATAAATAGAGGCTTGCAAGGATTCTACAAACATATGAATTTTACATAATTATAGGAATTTTTTTTACTTTTCTCTCTCTCTCTCTCCCTCTTCTTTAACTTCCTGTGTTCTGCATCACTTGGACCTCTATTTGACTTTTGAGAAATTCAAGCTTTTGTTTATTATGGTTGTCATAGTTTGAGTTGTGTCAGCGAGTTAATGCTCAATTGGTTATCCTGAGAAAAGTTTGTGCCTTCATCATTTAATTATTAAAGATCTTCACTTTGAAACAACCATACATTGCCTAGAGACCTTTGTAGTTTCCGCCTTCTGCAAAATTTTTAATAGGCAGGGGCTGAGACGAATACAGATTAGAGAATGACTCTCTTAAATTTTGAACTTTAGAAATTGCTCTCTTAATATTTGAACTTTAGAAATTGCTCTCTTAAATTTTGAACTTTTTAATAGGCAGTAGGCCTAATTATCAGATTTAGTTTTCATTATTTTGTATGAAACCTCTCTACTTATGATGCCTATAAGGAGTCTGCAATATTATCTTCGCATCTTTTTAACTAAGTTAAAGTTAATGTGTAAGATAAAGCTATTATCATTTTAAACCCTCTTACCAATTCCTTTCTCTGTATATCCTTTTTCTGCATTTTTGCCTTTCCCCATTAGAATATTGGATTTTAATTAAATTTTTCCTTGACAATCTGGACTATATACACTTTTCTAGATTTTGCCCTGCTTGAATGTCCTAACTCTAGTCTTTCACTATGCCACTACCAATATGCTCAACAAAAGTGAATTCCGTATTATTTCATGTCAATATAAACATAAAATTGACCTTTTGCAGTTTCTTCATTGTTTCTTATGAATTTTAGCTAATTTTATTCTTCTGGAAGCTATAACTTTCTAGAAAGTAGACTAGCAGTAATGTTAGTTGACCTTGCTAATTCAAATACGTTAAGAATTGTACAAAGCTCACTAGTTTATGAACCAATGATGATTATTTTTGGCATAGACACAATCATAGTGTATGATAAACTGATTGGACCAGATCCTGGGTTGTCCAAAACAAAATAATGTATTTACTTGTTGTTTTGTTATAAGTCAAATACACATTAACAATATAGGTATAATAAATCATTTATCTCTTAATTTTTTTATATTTTTTATTAGTACTGGTTGCAGTTTGTTGGAAAACCAACCTATTAAGTTTTTGTTCTTTGATTTGGTTAAATTTTATATTAGTTTCAATTGGACAAACCTCCGTATTAGATNTATTAGTACTGGTTGCAGTTTGTTGGAAAACCAATCTATTAAGTTTTTGTTCTTTGATTTGGTTAAATTTTATATTAGTTTCAATTGGACAAACCTCCGTATTAGATTTTTTTAGACATTTACATACATAACACAATTCTAATGTATTTACAATTTTACATATCTCACACCTAAACTTTCATATTCACACAGATAGCACTCATATCTTTAATATTACATAAAAAATAGCACTATTGTCAAATTTTTTAAGTGAAATACACCTTTTCATGCATAGTTTTAAGACATCAAAGTGCTATGCATCTAAATATAAAATTTTAGGTGTGAGAAATGTAAATACATGACAATTGTGTGCTATGTATGTAAATTTCCCTTTTTTGTAAATGCTAATAAAAAATAATTTAAAAATCTAAAAAGTTTCATGTCAATAGTCTAACTATACGATCCAACTNGTTTAATATTACATAAAAAATAGCACTATTGTCAATTTTTTAAAGTGAAATACACCTTTTCATGCATAATTTTAAGACATCAAAGTGCTATACATCTAAATATAAAATTTTAGGTGTGAGAAATGTAAATACATGAGAATTGTGTGCTATGTATGTAAATTACCCTTTTTGGTAAATGCTAATAAAAAATAATTTAAAAATCTAAAAAGTTTCATGTCAATAGTCTAACTATACGATCCAACTTTGATACTAAGGAACCGCGGTGGCTTCATTTCTACAGGCATTATATGCAGAAAATAATTGTTCGGTTAAACTTTTATTGAATACTAACTTTCTATCATGTTTGATCTCATTGTTTTCTTTCAGGCTTGATTTATATATAAGTCAAANAAATTGTAAATGAAGTCTTGAATGCAACTTTAAGCAGAAAGTTACTCAAAACGGTTTTGTTTGCTTTTCTTTTCAACTCATGGAAGCATGGAATTTTAGCATGCAAAACTGCTACCTTTAATTCAAGCGTTCTATGTATTTGCGTTATTGTGCACAGAATATTCATAGTACAGTTTGTATGTAACAATCAGTAAGTTGGCATAATTACATAAAATAGCATCCGAAATATTGTCATGTGTAAAATGACCATTCAGGATCTTTTTTCTTTTTTTTTTGAACTACTGAATTCATGTATTTGCTCAAATCAAATCAATATAAAATTGATAAAAATGAAAAATTTGAGTTAGGATATATATATATATATTGTGAATAGCAATGTTTCAGGTGTATTTTTTGTAAATGCTTAACTTTGTGTTTGATTGGCATAATAATTTCACATTTTTATCTGGCTTCAAGCTGGAAGTAATATGTGATTAAACCCAAAAAAAAGTTATATTACACAAATCACAAAAAAGTTAATAATTATAAATTTCAGTATTTTTTTACAGCCCTCCAACATATGTATGGGTATTTGCAAACACCACCATCAGTAAAGGTAATATAACAAATTCAACCCACATTCCTCTCACTGAATTCCTTTTGAAAATGTTGAATTATACATGCAACGAACCATTTACAATTACCTTTAAAACTACTGCTAATGGAAGCTTTTAAGGTTCAATTTAATTCCAAAAACTTGCATGAAAAAGAATAACTGATTGCACGTAGCTAACACCTACATTGTTGCCAGAAGGTTCTCCACTGAGTTTTTAAACAACTCACATGGTTCTCATACGCTTGGTTCTCCTAAACATCCTAGTTTATACTTCATTTGAAGCAGCTTTACTGTCCTGCCAATTTCTTTTAAAAGCCACGTTTAGGGCTGTCAAGCCGGCTCTTTGTTCACGAACAGTTCTTGTTTGGTTCGTTAAGAAGCTCGTGCTCGATACGTTGGCTAAGCAAACGAGCCGAACACGAACAAATTTTTTGCGCTTGATATATAAATGAGTAGAACACAAACAAACATTTGTTTATTCGTTTTTGGCTCGCGTTGACTCGAAATAATTAAATTGTCTAGAAGACTATAGTGATTTGTAATCAAATAAAATAATTAATTAAAAAATAAAATAAAAATATATAAAGTTATATTTAAATGATGTTTTAATATAAATAAAAAATTTAAAGCTCGCCCTTAANCTCTTGTGACAGTATCTCCTGTGACAGGCAAAATTAGAGCAAGTCGTCTTAGATGGTTTGGTCACATTAAACGTCCACCATCTGATGATCCGATTAGGAGAGTAGATGTTTTAGATTCAACTCGTGTTAAAAAAGGCAGATGTATACCTATGAAGACTTGGGCTTATTGTATTAAAATGATCTTAATTTACTAGAACTAAATGAAAATATGACACTAAATAGGACTCCATGGAGAAAAAGAATTCATGTAGCCGACCCCACGTAGTGGGATTAAGGCTTTGTTGTTGTTGTGTTGAAAAAGGATTCATGTAGCCGACCCCACGTAGTGGGATTAAGGCTTTGTTGTTGTTGTTGTTTGTTGTATTTGGTGATTCATTCATTTAAAAGCTAATTTCTTCGTGTATGTGAAATAAATAGTGGATTTATAAGCTCGATAAAACTTGTTGGATTAAAAAATAAAATGCTCTATCATACCACTCATTTGTTTCTTTGATAAGTCTCATTAGGTTATACAATAAATATGACAATAACACTAATTTTGATTTGCTTAATTAAGATCGCTTGGATAGAAATTCAGCAGTTTGATAATACTACTCATTAATGTTCAATAAAAACTTGATTATCATCATAAGAAATGAACATGAACCAAACTTAAATAGTCAAAATGACAATGATATAAGGTTGAATATAAACACAAGAGATCGATTTGAGCTTGAGCATCACTAGAGCTCTAATTTTATAAACAAGTTTAAACTTGAATATACCCCAAAATCTCTATTTGAGCTTGAGCTCGATTTTTATAAGAAAGCATGTTGCATGCCAGAAAATTCGCAGCGATAGAATGATAAATTAGCATCTCAACGTTATTCTAAAATCAAGCACACACACATATAATAAAGAAGTGACAGAATGAGATATCATAATTTTACGTGGAAAATTCTGGAGAGGGAAAAAATTGTGAGGCCTCGCCCAATCGAAGTAATTCACTATGCAATTGCAAGTATATTGGTCAACTCTTCTCCAGAATTAGGAGAGATGAAATTGTAGAAGTACAACAGTAGTTCAGCTTAATAACTGTATATGGGCTAAAACAAATGTAGTTTTTGTTATTGTAATAGCCTCAACTTATCGTGAAGATCATAGTTGAAAGTCATAGTAGTAGTTGGTTATATAATCCATTATTGATAGCTTTAGGATAGTCATTTGTACACAAAGTAGTGAAGAGTTGTAATAGCGGCAATTGATCACCAAAGTCGTAATTCGAAGCTACATGAGTTGTGAGTCGCGTAGGCTATAATGAGCTGAAAGACATTCGTAGGCCACAGAGGTCGTAATTGTGAGTTGTAATAACATTCGTTGGTCATAGAGACTAGAGTTGGAAGCTATGTGAGTTGTGAATCATGTATGTCATAGTTTGTTACATAGGCTGTAGTAATGAGTTGTAATAACGTCTGTAGGCCACAAGAGTCGAGTTTGTGAACTACATGAGTTGTGAGCCACCTAAGTCATTGTTTTTCATACGGTCTAGTGGTGATCTGCAATAATGATTGAAGGTAATAGAGGCCAGAGTTGGTAGCTATAATAACATATGTAGGCCACAGAGGCTAGAATTTGATCACATAGGTCATAGTGGTGAGCTGCAATAATATTGTTAGGCCACAGAAGTTGGAATTAGAAGATGCATGTACTGTGAGCCATATAAGTTATAGTTTGTTAGACAAGTCATAGTGGTGAGTTTTGATGACGTCAACTGACCATAGAGATTGTTGCTGAGAGATGTAATGATAGTAGTCAATTTGTAGGTCATAGACCCATAATGAAGAGTTGTACAAACATCCATAGGTTAGAGAAGTCAAAATTGGAAGTTGCATGAGTTCAAAGACTTGTGAGCTATAAATGTGAGTTGTAATAATGTTCGTATATCATAAAAACCAGAGGTAGGAGTTGCAATCATGTCTATAGAGCACAAATCCAGGAGTTGAGAGTTACATGAGCTATAAGCCATGTACGCCACAGTTGGTCAATTAGGTTGTAGTGGTGAGCTGCGATAATGTCAATTGGCCACAATGGCCAGAGTTAAGAACTACAAGGATTG
This sequence comes from Phalaenopsis hybrid cultivar, assembly GCA_002079205.1. NCBI lineage: Eukaryota > Viridiplantae > Streptophyta > Magnoliopsida > Asparagales > Orchidaceae > Phalaenopsis > Phalaenopsis hybrid cultivar. Next base: position 80,301 of record JXCR01135024.1, read on the forward strand.
TGAGTCACGTAAGTCGTTGTCGATCACATATGCTATAGTGGTGAGATGCAATATTATTTATATGCCACAGAGGCTGGAGTTGAGAGATGCAATGTCGTTCGTAGGCCATAGAGACTGAAGTTGGTAGCTAAATGAGTTGTGAACCACTTAAATCATGGCTAGTCAAATAGGTCATAATAGTGAGCAACACTTACGTCAGTAAACCATATAGGCCAGTTGGGATTTGAATAAACTGTGAGCCTTGTAGGTCTTAGTTGGTCACGTAGGTCATAGTGGTAAATTGTAATAACATTCGTAGGTTGTGAAATGTATGCGCGGTTAGCCATGTAGACCGTAGTTGATCACTTATGTTGTCGCAGAGGGCTAGCATCAGTTAGCCACCAAGGCCAGAGTGAAGGGTTGTAAGGACAACATTTTTTAGACTGGATTTAGGTTGTGTCGTTACATAGTATTTTTGGTATGTCATCGTATTGTCTTAGGAGCGAGACATTATATTGCATTTGAGGCATCGTGTTGCTTCATAAGATGCTTCATTGAGCAGGGTCGAGAGCAGTGATTGATGGCAATTTTTGAGAGGTAGTCGACGGTGGTCAATAGTTACAGAGAGGAAATGCTTATAGGGTCTTTGAATTCAGGATGGCTCTCGAATTCTCTTCCTACTTTTCCTGATCCAACTCTCGGTCTCGGTCTTCTCCCATGAAGGGAGTATGAATTTATTTATAGATTATGAGAGCGATATCCCTATAAATAATATAAGAATTTAGACAACTCCATCAGACCAGAACGATTTTTTCTAACATATAGTATTTTCTAGACATTTGAGGGCTTTAATGATGTCAAATTGAGTGATCATAGACTTGTTAGATTCATCTTATCGAAACACTCACTTCGACTCAAAGCTTGTCAAACTTTGAATCAATTTGACCATCTAACTGACCACCCAAAGCTTTCAACAGTAGTTAAATGGTTTGATCTGAGCTTCGTTTGACTCAGATTTGATTAATTTTAGTGTTATTGGGTCTGTATCATCAAGCCAATCAGTTTGTCTGTAAGTTTGTTGAAATCTGATCCCTGGTTGATTTTTTACTTCGAGTTTGAATATTTGTTGAAAAAAAAATATCTCGAGATTCGTACCACGCCTCAAGATTCATAGAAATGACAAAATTCATTGATGGTGTAACAAAACACAAGGTTGAAAAAAACCCTGCCTAACTTGAGTTGGTTCGTTTGCAGTCTTAGGCGGTGTTTGGAACGCTATTTACAGGCGTATTTACGTTTAATTCGTACGTAAATCTGCCAAACACGAATTCAACACAGTTAAATCCCGCAGTTGGCTAAATCCAAAAATTTCTATGGCATAACGGTAATCCCATATTTATTAAATCCGAACTTGAGGTGGATTTAAGAAATGACTTCCTTCATCTATTAAATCTCAAAAACAAATGCCAAACATTTGTTACGAATTTAACTGGACTTAACCTAAATAATACCAAACACAAATTTGCATTTAACAACATTGGATTTACTAAATCCATATTTACCGAATTTAATCAATCCTACTTACTTACATCCATGAGGCAACCAAAGAACCCCTTAGGTGACAGATTGGTGCATCATGGGGGCATTTACATAGATGCCACCCAACTCCCATGCATTTACATATCAAATGGACAGACACGAATTTTTATATTTAAATCACCCAAATCTTTCATATTATATATAAAATACTACTATAAGTGGAATACAAGGTGGTATATATAAAAAATGATGTATACTTTAAAGATATGTAAATGCATATGTATGTAAATCCTCGAATCATCTACTAGGTCATATAAAATTACTACATGTTAATTATGGCTAGTACAATACATAATTAATTAATATAACTGTGAATGTTGTGCATTCAGGAAGATAAACATTCCACGACAATCACATGTAATCATATTTCAACACATGACTATGAAGGCGGCTTAGATAGGGTTGCTCAGTCCAATCAGTCTCGAAGTGGAAGATTGTTATGAGTGGAGACAATTTTGGTGAGCAACGGGACATAGCACCCGAGGACTATGCATAAGCACCCACTTGGGTGCTGCTCGAATAGAGAAGCCGACACCTATGCATCGGCTTTGGGCGCATATACGCCCATATAGACGCCTGTTTCCCAAGAGGTTGACGCATTGACACTAAGTTTGAGCGCCTAAGTGTCGAGAGTGGTTGGTGTAAAGAATTGGTTTTTGTTGAAGGATTAGAGCGAAGAAAAATAAGAATCGACACAAATCCAGAAGAACACACAGAGATTTAACGAGGTTCGACAAAGATGCCTACATCATCGGGAGCATAGCCGCGACTTCCTTTTCAATATTCAGAAAAGAATACAGAATACATGATTTAGCTCTCTCAAAGACCTAGGATTACAAACAGGTTTATTTATAATCCTATAGTAAACCCTACAGTACAATATGTAATTCCCAAATTACCTCTGTACCGTATGACCCCAACCCACATAACGTAACTTCCCGACTTGGACAATTCTTCCGCTCCGCTCAGCTCCGCTTCGTTCCAGTGTCTGTCCCTATATGGTATATGAGTCATACCATAACAAATCTCCACCTTCGGGAATATCCAAGAGACTCCAAATTCTGGTATTATGAGTCATACCTAACAATTCTCCACCTTGGCGAATATCTAGCCCTTTAGGAGAAAATCTCCACATTGTGAATATCTAATCGTTTAGGAGAAAAATTTCCACCTTGCGAATATCCCGCCCTTTAGGAGAAAATCTTCATCTTGCGAATATCCAACCCCTTAGAAGAAATATCTTCATCTTGCGAATATCTTGCCCCGTAGGAGAAAGTCTCCACCTTGCGAAGATCCAGCCCCTTAGAAGAAATATATCATGGAGCTTTTTATGCATAAATATGGGTTGAAGCACTTTTCCTGTTTGTGTCAGTACCTCAGCTAAATTGTTGTCCCGTGAGCGAAAACCTTTACGAAATACCTTCGCGAAACCACTGTTCGCGAATAATCGCGTCTACTCACTCGCCAGCACCCTACCGAATTCCACCTGTCACAAACTCTACCTGTCGCAACTCCTCCTGCGACGAACTTGCAAACTTCGCTGGTCGAACACCACCAAACTCCTCTGTTCGCAAACGCTCCTGTTCGCGGTAACTGCACACGAACTCCTGTTCATTAACTCCACATTGCCTAATGCCGCGAAGGTTCATGAACTGTCGTGTCTCAAAGTCGTGACACCGCCTCTACCGCAAACTTCCCGAAGCATAACTCGTCGAACTGCCGCAGTCCTTTATCTGAACTGCTTCGCATCTGCTCGTTCCCGCGAACCCGTATGTCTTGCGAACAATCCGTAAAAATTTTATATTCACCTGCGCCATAGCCAAAATTCTCTTCCTCCAGCTAAGAAAATTTAGAAAAACCTTCCAAATTTTCTTCTCCACAAGATTCCTTGTTGAGTCAGAAATTTTACTCACTTTGATCATGTCAGAAATCTACGCAGATCCAGCAGAAGAGATCCACCAAAAGAAAATATTTCGCGGCTCCAATAAAGGAAAGAAAATCGCATTCCAATTACTCAACTCCGCTTTCTTTCCAAATTTTTCTCTGAACTTTTTTTTTTTGGTGTCCTTGAATAGCTCCATTGTACCATAAAATTTGAAGAATATTTCAAATTTACTTCTAGGCATATCAAATCAGAACGCCCAATAGCAAAACAAATTTATTTTAACCCTAAACAAAACAAATTTATTTCCGAAAATTTTGTTCTGTTTCCGCCTCCAAAAGAAAGGAATTTTGGCGAGAGAATATTCCTCTGGTTCCCCCTCTCCTGCCAAACAATTTCCTTCCGTTTCCTTCTCCGAGCAAAGATTCCCTGAAATTACCCGATTTCTTGGAATCGCCTTCTGTGCTTAGCAAAGGAAGGAAATTTTCTTTCCCGATTCCAGAAACAAATCTTTGGATATCTTTCCTTTTCCGATCCGTACGTCGCGCGAACCCTGCGAATCCCGAGCGTCGCCTGCGAAGGAAAGAAATCTTCTGGAAATAAATCAGCCTCCAATTCTTTCCGCCTCGAATCCGTCTCCGCCCAGCAGCCGGCTTCGCCTCGAACCCCTACGCCGCGACGGAGAGCTCCCTCATACGGTCTAGTGGNTCGAACCCCTACGCCGCGACGGAGAGCTCCCGGTCGCGAACTCTACAGAAATAGCCGCGACCGAGAAACCCTTCGCGAAGTTTTCCTGGTCGCGACGCCAACGTCTGTATCGCGATCCAAACCGGCACAACTTTCCTGATCGCGAAGCTTTCCTGGGGTTTGCTAGCGTGCGATCCTTCTCTGCGCCGAATGGGGCGCCAAAATTTTCTCTGCAGAACGCCACGAGAAACTGCAAGAGAACTCCTGATGGCACGCGATCCCCAACTCTCTGAAACTTTCTGAGATTTGGCTTTCCTGCAATCAAACGTAGAATCTTCCCCTCAAATCTGTCTCTGATATCACTTGTTGAAAGATTAGAGCGAAGAAAAATAAGAATCAACATAAATCCAGAAGAACACACAGATATTTAACGAGGTTCGGCAAATATGCCTACATCCTCGAGAGCAGTACGACGACTTCCTTTTTAATATTCAGAAAAGAATATATAATACATGATTCAGCTTTCTCAAAAACCTAAGATTATAAATAGGTTTATTTATAATCATATAGTAAACTCTACAGTACAATATGTAATTCCCAAATTACCCCTGTAACATATAGCCCCAACCCACATAATGTAACTTCCCGGTTTGGACAGATTCTTCCGCTCCGCTTTGTTTCAACGTTGTTCCTATATGGTATATGAGTCATACCATAACAATTTTTAATCCCGATTTCAAGCAACATAAGGTGGGGTTTGGTGCATATTCCTTCAATATTCTTCAATGAGCATCCTGGTGAAGGTGAAGAGTGTCAAAGAGGTGGATTTCAATAATTCGACATGATTTTTTTGTTAGATTGGAGATGAAAGATTTTGGAGCAAGTTATATAAGTTTTCTTTGTGTGTGGTGAGAAAACTTGTGTGAGTTTTTTGTAAAACCCTATGAATTTCATAATGTAACTTCTGGTTGTGTGGCTCTGTGGTTTTTTCATGTTCTCGAATTTTTCCATGTAAATTCTCACGTACTTTTCTGATTGCTTTGATTGTGCTTTTAATTTTTGTTCTGATTTTTTTTATCGAATTGGTGTGATTCGATTATTCCGCAGTATATTTTAATTTATAATTGATTATAAGCCCCGGTAAAGTTAAGAATTATTTGTTGTGTGAATCCTATCAGAGGAGAGAGCTTAAAGCTTTGAGAAGGAGCTGACATCACTCCCGTTGTCGTCGACTTCTGCCAACCGTTGTCGACCACTACAGATCGTCTTTCACCTCCACCGACTACCGCCGTCCGTTCTTGGCAACAAATTTATTTGCATGTCAACGTTGTGACTTGAGAAATATCCTAACATCTTTCTACTTATAAAAGTAGTTGTAATCATCAACTTATAGTGAATTTTTATAATTGGGCTAGTCCTGTGATTTTTTCTCTTTACAGATTTTTCACATAAACTTCTGGTGGCTCTACAAGTTGTTTTGATTTTATCTGAGTATATGTTAAATCTAAGACGATAATCCATCACTCTACTGCCGTAAATTTTCAAGCACATATCACTTTAACTATATATTGTAATAAGCTTATTTTTGAGCTTTCAATGATATTATGATAAAATAAAGTTATTCAAACTTTTTCATTTATTAATCAATTGCTTATAAAAAAAATTAATTGTATCGATTAATTTAGCTGAATTGAGTACGAAAGATTATTTTGATAGCCATTGAAATCATCTGATATAAATATAATTTACCATATGCTATAAAAATAATTTAATTTGAATATCAATATCAGGATTCATCACAAAAGCTCTTATAGATATATAAATTCAATATATATATATAAATATATATATCATGAGACTCCACCGTGACAAATAATTAATAGTTTTATCAGTTTGGCTTGACTTTTAGTTTATTTATTTGCAACTAATTCAATTATAAAATAACACATAATTCAAAATTAAGGCTTTTATTTCATTATTATTGAATAATATTACAAGCATTTCAATCTATCTTGTTTTCTTAAATATTTTCTTAAGGAGTTCATTGCATGTTTAATATTACCTTAAATATTTTTATTCATATTTTCTTAAGGTAATCAATCCTTACTCTCCTCTCGCCTTCTTATATCCATGTTCGTCCATATTTTCTTAGAGGGTGTAAGCTCTGCAAAATGAATATATAATGCTGATTTGATTTCCATCGTTGAAGGGGTTTTTCATTTATTTTCTGTTATTTTCTGCTTTTTTTTTTTTTGAATTTTTTGTTGTGCAAAATGGATGTAGAATGCAGATTTGATCTTCAATTTGGAATACATCACTCTTAACAGATTTGTTCCGTAGGCTTCTAACTCCCTTGTCTGATTTCCATTCATTAACAGTTTTGCCCCAATTCAAGAATAAATCTGCGAGTTTTCTCTAGTATCCTTCACATTTTTGAAAAAAATATATTTTTAATTTGTGCATCTCGCTCATATGTTCCAATTCCCCAATCCTGTAACCATTCTCAAATAATTTGCAGTGCAAGTCTCTCTGATTGATCCCTAACATTAATTTTACTCTTGTGTTTCATGACTTTGTTTTGTTATAGTAATAACATGGATAATAAGCCAAAGAGGTTGTTACACCCGCATTGTGGGAAAAAGACACGAAAATAATATTTTGCGATCTTTGTATCAAAGAGATTGAACGGGAAAATAGGCCTACGACCCATTTCAATAAAGAAAGGGTGACAAAATATTATCAAAGATTTCAAGGAATGTACAGACAGAGAATACGACATGTTGCAAATGAAGAACAAGCGGGACCAAATGAAGAAGGAATGAAAATTTTGGAAGGAATTGAAAAGAGGTTCTACCGGTCTTGGTTGGGATCCAGTGAAGCGAACAGTTGATACACCTGAGGAATGGTGGGCTGAAAGGCTTGCGATGAGCTTTGTTTATAAACTTCTTTATTTTGTAACTTTCTATTTTATTCTAATTGGGTGTTTATCAATTTATGTGTAGGCGGTGCATACTGCAAAAAAGTTTAAGCTTTCTGGAATTAAGCCTGAATTGGAGGAGAAATTAGACCGCATGTTTGGGGAGTGTTTGCAACGGGGAACTATGCATGTAGCCCAAGCGAGATAGGGTTCGCTGGCAATGCCGTGAATTTGAGAACCCCTGGATGTTCAGTTGATTTCATTGACGTCCCCAACCCAGATCAGAATGAATATGAAACAATTTCCCATTCCAACGTCCGAGAGTTATTGATAAAAGAAAATCTAGTGCTTCTTCTCTCAGAAAAGAGCTATCTGAGGCGGTTTCTTGTTTCAAAGAAAAATGTCGTGCTTCTCATTCAAGCACTATCGCGGAGGCACTTGAAATTCTAAGTGCTACAATCAAAATTTATGCAGATGAAAAGTTATATTTGTTCGCAGCATAATTGCTAGAGGACCCGGCCCCGTATGGATTTTTTTGTGCAGATGTCTGCCGCCCGCAGGGGGGCATATATTCGGCGTTTTCATAATCGTTTGAACAATTGATATTTTTTATATTTTTCATCACTATAACATTTACACTGCATTATCTTTTTTTTTCTTTATAAAGTTGTGTTTGTGAACTCTGTTGTACCTTCCTAATTATTTGCAAACATTTCTTTTTTTATTGTCACCAACTCTCATATAAATGATAATTGTTTAAGGAAAACATTTAAGGATACCCATCACTATGGATGCAAATAGAAGAAGATTGATGGAGGCCCACATGGATACATGCAGAAGAAAGCGAAAAGGGATGTTTCTGACGACAATATATTTAATGTACGAGTATTATAACACGTACATTGATCGGTTGTCTTGCATGACATCTTCTTATATTTGCGACAAATGGGTTGGAGAGTTGCTTGCGGGGCACCCAACACGATTTTGTAATATGTTTCGAATGACTCTAAAAACCTTTATCGATCTTCTGGACTTACTCGTAGCATCTCACGGTCTTCATGGATCTTCGAGGACCATTCCACGTGAGGTGCTCGCGATAACACTGCTCATATTATCACAAAATGAATCTATGCGAGAAGCAATTGAGCGATGTCAACACTCATCAGAAACAATAAGAAGGTATTTCTCAATCAGATTGAGTGCACTTGTTAGTCTGTCCTCTCATGTCATCAGACTCTCAAATTATAAGTTTGAGCAGATACCTGCTAAGATAGCACGTGATGCACGATATATGCCCTTCTTCAAGGTATTCTCTCGAATGCATTATAGTTAATTTTGTAAGGGTAAACAATGATATGTCAAACCTAACATTTACTCATTAAGACAACATTGGCGCGATTGATGGAACACCTGTTGACGCACGTATCCCAAATAGTGATAAGGTGATATTTATCGATCGTTGTAGTAGCTCTGTCCAAAATGTCATAATCGTCTGCGACTTTAACATGTGTTTCACTTTTGTTATGGCTGGCTGGGAGGGTAGCTCACATGAGAGTCGAGTTTTTAAATCTGCGATAGGGGATTCCAATAGCAACTTTCCACATCCACATGCAGGTATGTTCGGGATCGAACTCATACGAATTGTTCAATTTATTATGTCAATATTAATTGGGATCTCAATAACAACTTGAATTTCCATACTAATTGTTCCATTTATTAAACCCTCAAATCTTGAAAATAAACCTCTATGAATAATGAGAATCAAAGTAGGTCGTTCGATCGTGTGATTATAGGAGTTATACTTTGAATGACTAAAATTATCTCTCTGCTATAACTTATAAGTAAACTCTCTCTCTTCTGGAGGGAGGAGGAGAAAGATTTGAATTGCAATGTTGTTTTAGACTGATGACCCAACATTAACTTTTCGCCTCCGTAGCCATTGACCATTGTCGACCACCGTCGGCCACCCATGCTTACTATCGTTTACAAACTCTATTGTGCAACAATGTCTTGAGTGTTGTGCAACGAAGTAACTTGAATACAAGATAGCACAATATCCTAAATACGATACAATATATAACAACTTATTGCATATCTGACGAAAATTGTCAGCGATGACTACCCTAACTTTGTCCAGACTCATGAAGTGTTATGTACATTTTGCACTAACAAGTGTTGTACTTAGTATAGTGTTGTAACCCTTTTTTTTCAATTGTGGGACAATGATGTATTCTTATAATTACATTTTTATAGTGAATAACTTTAACTATGCTAGACCCCGTAGTTTTTTCCCTTATCGGGTTCTTCCACCTAAAAAATTTCGGTATCTTCTCTTACTACTTTTCAATCATTTGTGTGTTAGATTTACGTACAATAATAAGACGTTAAATTATCATTCCATCGTCATGAATCTTCTGGTAAACAAATATTACATTTTTTTAATCATAATTCTTCATTTGACATTTTACACAACTTTTTTGTCCCATCATAGCCTTTCTTAATCTTCCATCCAACTAAATTTAATGTGCCCTTCCACTACATACATAAAAAAGAATCCTCCCTTTGTCCTTACTCTCTATTAGTAATATCTATCCATTTGTTGTAAGCTTGTAGCATCTTACATAGTGAGTTAACATTTGATCCCTTAATATTAAAATATCTTAGGAGATTGACACCACCAAATAAAAAAACACTTGCTAAAGCACCCCAACTTCAAATAATAAGCCTTAAGAAAATGGAGTCCCATACTATTTGTCTATTACGGCTGCATGTTCCGATTAATAAAATGACTTTTTTTTTTAATTCAATAACAATAAATGTTACTTTATTGGGAGGACTTTTAGAAGGTAACAAAATTGACACATTAATTTCGTGAATCATAATTCATAAATTCCTCCTCTCAAATCTTAACAATTCCAAGTAAACAGCTACTAAAATACAGCTATAATATATGAAGTCGAGATGCCCAATGAAGATGCCGAGTTACCAACGTTGTGTGAAGTCGTTGGCAATGCGGTTGCTGTCAACTCAGCCCCCTCCACCTCGTCATCATCACGCTTATCATCAAATAAACTAAAAAATTAATATTTTGAGAGTTTAGAGTTATTTACGAGAACTGCAAAGATAAATTACAGGGTCGTTGCAGAAAAAAGGAGGGAGAGAGTGACGAAGCCCTAAATTCTTATTCTGGATTTCATGGCGCGCTTCTCGTCCATTAAAGGTAAAGCCTTTGATCTTATTTACATTTTAGATCAGCTTCTTATAGTTTGGCCGCAAATCGGGGAATTTGGAAGGGTTTCAATTTTCATGGATCTTACTTTTACGTAGGGTTTTTGTTTTGGATATTAAGTGTTTTTTTTCCGGAATCAATTGCGTTTGGATTTCTAGCTTTATGAATCGTTTACTTGGTATATTTTCTTATTGGATCGAGTTTGCGTGGGAGTTTGTAAAAATTGAATCTTTACTTTGTAGATCTCAAATGATTTTGAGGGCTATTTGCTGGCCGGCGCGTTTGATACTAAGACGCGAATCTGTGATTCTTCTTCTTGTTTCTTTGATGGCTGTTCATTATATTGGGGGGCTGGAATGTTCTAAATTTATTAAAGTTTGATATGTAAGCGGTGGGATATCTACCAATTCTCCAATTTCTAGTTTTTATCATTTCATTTTTGTTATTGTAAAATTTCAGGCCATATCTACTGATTGGAATTTTTTCTTCGCTTTCAACCCTTTTTGCTTCATTTTGCCAGATTTAGAGTTTTGCTGGTCCACGTGGTGGTAAAAAAGCACTTCCTTGTGACAGGGAAGAAATCGCAATAAAAAAAAAGAATTTTGAATTGTTTGCATAAGTATCATTTAACATTTTAAACTTCTAGAGGATTTTAATGGGGTCTTTCTTGAGCTTTCCAGTTACCAAATCTCGAGAGAAATTGTGCTGTGAGGTTTCTCAGACTGAAGTTTCTAGCAAAAGGCTGAAGTTGTCATCAAGTTTTAGNATTGTAAAATTTCAGGCCATATCTACTGATTGGAATTTTTTCTTTGCTTTCAACCCTTTTTGCTTCATTTTGCCAGATTTAGAGTTTTGCTGGTCCACGTGGTGGTAAAAAAGCACTTGCTTGTGACAGGGAAGAAATCGCAATAAGAAAAAAAGAATTTTGAATTGTTTGCATAAGTATCATCTAACATTTTAAAGTTCTAGAGGATTTTAATGGGGTCTTTCTTGAGCTTTCCAGTTACCAAATCTCAAGAGAAATTGTGCTGTGAGGTTTCTNAAAAAAAAGAATTTTGAATTGTTTGCATAAGTATCATTTAACATTTTAAAGTTCTACAGGATTTTAATGGGGTCTTTCTTGAGCTTTCCAGTTACCAAATCTCAAGAGAAATTGTGCTGTGAGGTTTCTCAGACTGAAGTTTCTAGCAAAAGGCTGAAGTTGTCATCAAGTTTTAGCAATGAGAATCCAAGACTTATCCCAAGCTTACCTGATGAGATTTCCCACCAGATCCTTGCCAGAATTCCCAGGATTTACTACTTAGGAATGAAATTGGTTTCCCGGAGCTGGAAAGCTGCTATAACCAGTGCTGAAATCTATCAGATCAGAAAAGAGCTCCGAACAACAGAAGAATGGCTCTACATTCTGATGAAGGCTGAAGAGGATAAGCTCTGTNTTTAGGAATGAAATTGGTTTCCCGGAGCTGGAAAGCTGCTATAACCAGTGCTGAAATCTATCAAATCAGAAAAGAGCTCCGAACAACAGAAGAATGGCTCTACATTCTGATGAAGGCTGAAGAGGATAAGCTCTGTTGGCATGCTTTGGACCCCTCTGCTGGAAAATGGCAGAGGCTGCCACCCATGCCTAATCTGGTTTGTGAGGAGAAATCCAAGAGGGGGATTTCTGGGTTTCTTATGTGTAATATGATGGACTCCAGCATTAGAATTGCTGATGTTATCCTAGGTTGGCTTGGCCGAAAGGATGTTTTTGAACGCCTTCCATTTTGTGGCTGCGCCATCGGAACCGTCGATGNTTAGGTTGGCTTGGCCGAAAGGATGTTTTCGAACGCCTTCCATTTTGTGGCTGCGCCATCGGAACCNTTTCGCATGCTAAATATTCCAAATTGCTGCCTCTACCCTAGCGTTCTTCTTCCCGCGCCGTCTCGCCTCTTGCCTTCGACATCTCGCCTCTCGCCTTCGACCTCTCGCCACTCGCCTTTGACTAGGACCGCGCCCTCGCCTCTCGCCTCCGGCCAGGTGATCGATCTCTTCTCGCCTTCACTTGTTTTCTTAAGGTAATAGATGAAAATATGGAGTTCATTGTGATCTCCTCTCATTTGTTTTGTGATCACTTGTTTTCTCGATCTCCTCTCATTTGTGTTCATTGCGATCAGAATTTTGTATGAAGTTTAATATTTTATAAGGAGTTTTCTCGCATATGTATGAAAAGGATTTGTTTTTTCGCATATGTATAAAAAATTTTGTATGCACAAAATAAATGATAGAAGTTCAATGCGATTACTTGTTTTTCTTCACTTGTTTTCTTAAATTTGCATTATTTGAGAAGAGAGACTTGTTTTCTCGCCTTCACTTGTTTTCTTAAATATTTTTTCAAGGAGTTCATTGCAGGTTTAATATTACCTTAAATATTTTCATCCATATTTTCTTAAGGTAATCAATCCTTTCTCTCCTCTCGCCTTCTAATATCCATGTTCGTCCATATTTTCTTACAGGTTGTAAGCTCTGCAAAATGAATATACAATGCAGATTTGATTTCCATCCTTGGAGGAGTTTTTCATTTATTTTATGATATTTTTTTGAATTTTCTGTTGTGCAAAATGGATGTAGAATGCATATTTGATCTCCAGTTTGGAATACATCACTCTGAATAGGTGCTTGATTGTAAATTCCAGCTAAACGAAAAGGTTTAACAGATTCCAACTCCCTTGTGTGATTTTCATTCATTAACAGTTTTCCCTCAATTCAAGAATAAATCTGCGAGTTTTCTCTTCTCAAATAATTTTGCAATGCAAGCCTCTCTAGCATTCTTCACATTTTTGAAAAAATGTATTTTTAATTTGTGCATCTCGCTCATATGTTCCAACTCCCCAATCTGTAACCATTTTCAAATAATTTTGCACTGCAAGCCTCTTTGATCGATCCCTAACATTAATTTTACTCGTGTTTCATGACTTTGTTTTGTTATAGTAATAACAATGATAATAAGCCAAAGAGGTTGCTACACCCGCATTGTGGGAAAAAGACTCGAAAATAATATTTTGCGATCTTTGTATCAAAGAGATTGAACGGGGAAATATGCCTACGACCCATTTCAATAAAGAAGGGTGGCAAAATATTATCAAAGATTTCATGGAATGTACAGACAGGGAATACAACAGGTTGCAAATGAAGAACAAGTGAGACCAAATGAAGAAGGAATAAAAAATTTGGAAGGAATTGAAAAGAGGTTCTACCGGTCTTGGTTGGGATCCAGTGAAGCGAACAGTTGATGCACCTGATGAATGGTGGGCTGAAAGGCTTGCGGTGAGCTTTGTTTATAAATTTTTTTATTTGTAACTTTCTATTTTATTCTAATTGAGTGTTTATCAATTTATGTGTAGGCGGTGCATACTGCAAAAAAGTATAAGCTTTCTGGAATTGAGCCTGAATTGGAGGATAAATTAAACCGCATGTTTGGGGAGTGGTTACAACGGGGAACTATGCATGTAGCCCAAGCGAGACAGGGTTCACTGACAATGCAGTGAATTTGGGAACCTCTGGATGTTCAGTTGATTTAATTGATGTCCCCAACCCAGATCAGAATGAATATGAAACCATTTCCTGTTCCAACTTCCGAGAGTTGTTGATAAAAGAAAATCTAGTGTTTCTTCCCTGTGAAAAGAGCTATCTGAAGCGGTTTCTTGTTTCAAAGCAGAATGTCAGACTTCTCATTCAAGCACTATCGCAGAGACACTTGAAATTCTAAGTGCTACAATCGAAATTTATGCAAATGAAAAGTTATATCTGTTAGCAGCAGAATTGCTAGAGGACTCGGCCCGCAGGGATTTCTTTGTGCAGATGTCTGCCGCCCGCAGGGTGGCATATATTCGGCATTTTCATAATCGTTTGAATAATTGATATTTTTTATATTTTTAATTACTAGAACATTTACACTGCATTATCTATTTTTTTCTTTCTAAAGTTGTGTTGTGAACTTTGTTGTGTCTTCCTAATTATTTGCAAACATTTCTTTTTTTTATTGTCACCAACTCTCATATAAATGATAATTATAAAGGGAAAACATTTAGGGATACCCATCACTATGGATGCAAATAGAAGAAGATTGATGGAGGCCCAAATGAATACATGCAGAAGAAAGCGGAGAGGGATGTTTATGACGACAATATGTTTAATGTATGAGTACTATAACACATACATTGATCGGTTGTCATGCATGACATCTTCTTATATTTGCGACAAATTGGTTGAAGAGTTACTTGCGGGGCACCCAACACGATTTTGTAATATGTTTCGAATGAGTCGGACAACATTTATCGATCTCTAGACTTTCTCAAAGCATCTCACGGTCTTCATGGATCTTCGAGGACCATTCCACGTGAGGTGCTCGCGATAACACTGTTCATATTATCCCAAAATGAGTTTATGCGAGAAGCAATTGAGCGATGTCAACACTCATCAGAAACAATAAGAAGGTATTTCTCAATCGGATTGAGCACACTTGTTAGTCAGTGCTCTCATGTCATCAGACCCTCAAATTATAAGTTTGAGCAGATACCCGCTGAGATAGCACGTGATGCACGATATATGTCTTTCTTCAAGGTATTCTCTCGTATGCATTATAGTTAACTTTGTAAGGGTAAACAATGAAATGTCAAACCTAACATTTACTCATCTGGATTGCATTGGAGCGATTGATGGAACACGTGTTGACGCATATATCCCAAATAGTGATAAGGAGGTATTTATCGGACGTTGTAGTAGCCCTACCCAAAATGTCATAATCGTCTGCGACTTTAACATGTGTTTCACTTTTGTTATAGCTGGCTGGAAGGGTAGCGCACATAACAGTTGAGTTTTTAAATCTGCGATAGGGGATCCCAATAGCAACTTTCCACATCCACCTGCAGGTATGCTCGGGATTGAACTCATACGAATTGTTCAATTTATTAGGCAAATATTACTTGGGATCCCAATAACAACTTGAATTTTCATACTAATTGTTCCATTTATTAGACCCTCAAATCTTGAAAAAAAAACCTCTATGAATAATGAGAATCAAAGTAGGTCGTTCGATCGTGTGATTATAGGAGTTATACTTTGAATGACTAAATTTATCTCTCTGCTATAACTTATAAGTAAACTCTCTCTCTTTTGGAGGGAGGAGGAGAAAGATTTGAATTGCAATATTGTTTTAGACTGATGACTCAACATTAACTTTTTGCCTCTGTAGCCATTGACCATTATCGACCACCGTTGACCGCCCATGCTTACTAACATTTACAAACTCTATTGTGCAACAATGTCTTGAGTGATGTGCAACGAAGTAACTTGAATACAAGATAACAAAGTATCCTAAATACGATAAAATATATAACAACGTATTGCATATATGACGAAAATTGTCAGCAATGACTACCCGCAACTGTTGTTCTCATAATACAATAACTTTGTCCAGACTCATGAAGTGTTATGTGCATTTTGCACTAACAAGTGTTGCACTTGGTTTAGTGTTGTAATCTTTTTTTTTCAATTGTGGGACAATGATGTATTCTTATAATTACATTTTTATAGTGAATAACTTTAATTGTGCTAGACTCCGTAGTTTTTTCCCTTATTGAGTTCTTCCACCTAAAAAATTTCGGTGTCTTCTCTTACTACTTTTCAATCATTTATTTTTGTTAGATTTACGTACAATACTAAGACGTTAAATTATCATTCTATCGTCATGAATCTTCTGGTACACAAAAAATATTACATTTTTTTTAATCATAATTCTTCATTTGACATTTTAGACACAACTTTTTTGTCCCATCATAGCCTTTCTTAATCTTCCATCCAACTAAATTTAATGTGCCCTTCCACTACATACATAAAAAAGAATCCTCCCTTTGTCCTTACTCTCTATTAGTAATATCTATCCATTTGTTGTAAGCTTGTAGCATCTTACATAGTGAGTTAACATTTGATCCCTTAATATTAAAATATCTTAGGAGATTGACACCACCAAATAAAAAACACTTGCTAAAGCACCTCAACTTCAAATAATAAGCCTTAAGAAAATGGAGTCCCATACTATTCGTCTATTACGGCTGCATGTTCCGATTAATAAAATGACTTTTTTTTTAATTCAATAACAATAAATGTTACCTTATTGGGAGGACTTTTAGAAGGTAACAAAATTGACACATTAATTTCGTGAATCATAATTCATAAATTCCTCCTCTCAAATCTTAACAATTCCAAGTAAACAGCTACTAAAATACAGCTATAATATATGAAGTCGAGATGCCCAATGAAGATGCCGAGTTACCAACGTTGTGTGAAGTCGTTGGCAATGCGGTTGCTGTCAACTCAGCCCCCTCCACTTCGTCATCATCACACTTATCATCAAATAAACTAAAAAATTAATATTTTGAGAGTTTAGTGTTATTTACGAGAACTGCAAAGATAAATTAAAGGGTCGTTGCAGAAAAAAGGAGAGAGAGAGTGACGAAGCCCTAAATTCGTATTCTGGATTTCATGGCGCGCTTCTCGTCCATTAATGGTAAAGCCTTTGATCTTATTTACATTTTAGATCAGCTTCTTATAGTTTGGCCGCAAATCGGGGAATTTGGAAGGGTTTCAATTTTCATGGATCTTACTTTTACGTAGGGTTTTTGTTTTGGATATTAAGTGTTTTTTTTTTCCGGAATCAATTGCGTTTGGATAGCTTTATGAATCGTTTACTTGGTATATTTTTTTTATTGGATCGAGTTTGCGTGGGAGTTTGTAAAAATTGAATCTTTAGTTTGTAGATCTCAAATGATTTTGAGGGCTTTTTGCTGGCCGGCGCGTTTGATACTTAGGCGCGGATCTGTGATTCTACTTCTTGTTTCTTTGATGGCTGTTCATTATATTGGGGGGCTGGAATGTTCTAAATTTATTAAAGTTTGATATGTAAGCGGTGGGATATCTACCAATTCTCCAATTTCTAGTTTTTATCATTTCATTTTTTTATTGTAAAATTTCAGGCCATATCTACTGATTGGAATTTTTTCTTTGCTTTCAACCCTTTTTGCTTCATTTTGCCAGATTTAGAGTTTTGCTGGTCCACGTGGTGGTAAAAAAGCACTTGCTTGTGACAGGGAAGAAATCGCAATAAAAAAAAAAGAATTTTGAATTGTTTGCATAAGTATCATTTAACATTTTAAAGTTCTACAGGATTTTAATGGGGTCTTTCTTGAGCTTTCCAGTTACCAAATCTCAAGAGAAATTGTGCTGTGAGGTTTCTCAGACTGAAGTTTCTAGCAAAAGGCTGAAATTGTCATCAAGTTTTAGCAATGAGAATCCAAGACTTATCCCAAGCTTACCTGATGAGATTTCCCACCAGATCCTTGCCAGAATTCCCAGGATTTACTATTTAGGAATGAAATTGGTTTCCCGGAGCTGGAAAGCTGCTATAACCAGTGCTGAAATCTATCAAATCAGAAAAGAGCTCCGAACAACAGAAGAATGGCTCTACATTCTGATGAAGGCTGAAGAGGATAAGCTCTGTTGGCATGCTTTGGACCCCTCTGCTGGAAAATGGCAGAGGCTGCCACCCATGCCTAATCTGGTTTGTGAGGAGAAATCCAAGAGGGGGATTTCTGGGTTTCTTATGTGTAATATGATGGACTCCAGCATTAGAATTGCTGATGTTATCTTAGGTTGGCTTGGCCGAAAGGATGTTTTCGAACGCCTTCCATTTTGTGGCTGCGCCATCGGAACCGTCGATGGCTGCCTCTATGTCTTAGGTGGTTTTTCTCGAGCCTTTGCCATGAAATGCGTTTGGCGATATGATCCTGTTGTCAATATGTGGGAGGAAGTGAGTTCCATGACCACCGGGAGAGCTTTCTGTAAGGCCAGTCTCCTGAATGATAAACTTTATGTTGTTGGTGGTGTCTGTAAAGGCCGTGGTGGTTTGACTCCGCTTCAATCTGCTGAAGTTTATGATCCTAAAACTGGTTTCTGGACAGAAGTAAAAAACATGCCCTTCTCCAAAGCCCAAACTTTACCTACTGCTTTCCTAGCTGAGCTTCTGAAGCCAATTGCCACTGGAATGACTACATACAGAGGGAAATTGTGTGTCCCTCAAAGTTTGTACTCTTGGCCCTTTTTCGTTGATGTTGGTGGCGAGATCTATGATCCTGAGACAGATTCGTGGGCCGACATGCCTGCTGGTATGGGCGAAGGTTGGCCTGCACGGCAGGTTGGAACGAAACTGAGTGTGGTGGTAAATGGCGAGTTATATGCTTTGGAACCTTCAAGCTCTTTGGATTGTGGTAAGATAAAGATATATGATCACCAGGAGGATGCGTGGAAAGTTGTTATTGACAAGGTTCCAGTTCTTAATTTTACAGATGCAGAGTCTCCCAATTTACTTGCCGGTTTTTCAGGCACGCTTCATTTAATCACAAAAAATGCTGATAATGGAACTGCAATATGGCAGGCTGATTTAAAGAAGCAAATTTGCTCGCGAAAAAATGAATCTTTTGCTGGAGCTAGCACTTCTTCTGAAAGTCATGTTTCTTCGGAGGCTGAAGCAGATGTTTGGAAGGTCATTGCTATTAAGAATTTCGGTGCAACAGAATTAGCCAGCTGCCTCGTTCTTGATATCTAACTTGTGAGATAAAGTTGCCATGATTATAACCTTACTAGCTAAGATGCAGGTTATTTCGGCAGCAGCAGCAGCTCTTCATAAGAGTTTATAATGTGCAGGAATGCATTTGAAATTCAATCTGGATTCTTGCTGGAAGAGTAGATTTTAAGTGCTTCAAGTTATGTCTCAAGTTTGAAATTCATATTATGAAAATATATCTATGATGTATACCATCATTTTAAGCTCATGTTACCATAAATATCAAAGGGAAGTACAAGTCGGTTCACACTTCTCGTAAAGCAAAATGTACGCTTCTATCTATAATGTTGATATAGGAAGGATAATAGTCATTTCACTTTGTATAGAAATAGACGACTCTGTGAAGCTTCGAAAGATGGAGTTTGTTTTCTCTTATGACATGTTATTAGATGTAATCATATGTTAGTTACTTGTTAATATGGTACTCTTCTCCATGTTTTTATGTTCTCTTTATTTTGCTGATTTTGTGCTGGTTAGAATATGCTGTGGGGGTGAAAAAGCAGACAATCTCTGCTGATTTTCAATTGAAATTGTATTTTTTAAGCTATGCAGCTTAATTGTTTTGGTAATTTTATTGTATTTATGTTGGGGCATCTTATTCTTCACACGAGAAATTATGATTTTATTTCTCCACAATCAGCCATTATTGAGTGATTCTATATAAAGTTATTGTGTTTTTACTTGTTGATTTACTTTCATGTCTTCTGTTCTCTATGTTTGAATATCTTTCGTTTATTTGCTAACAGTTTTTTCCAATTTCGATCTATTGTACTAAGCCACAACGGCTCCTTGCAGTTTTATTTAGGAAGCTTTACATACATACCACTCAATTTCTATTTATTTACATTTCTAATACCTAAACTTCATTTATCTATATACATGTCATCTTACCTATGCATTCAAACGCTATTTTACTTTTTGTGTTGGCTCTTACTTGTGCCACGTCCTCTACTGCTAACAATTCTGCTTGGCATTCCTTAGTTCGATATTTTGGTAACAACCAGGAATTTGTGGGGATCTGTGATGATTATGTATCCGTTGAGGCTCAACCGGCTGTTACATTTGAAGACTCGAGGTTTTGATATCTGTTGATATGTTGCCTGTTGTTGTTCGGAAATAAACCTGATTTTTGACACTAAATTCATCTCTTCGACTTTTCAGTATGGATGGAGCCGGTGATAGAATTGGATCGGTTTTTGTTTTGTGAGCTCCCGTTTAACTTCTTTAGCTTGTTCTTTTCTTTTCTTCACACACACACACCAAAAAAAAACAAATTGGTGAAAGTAGAAATGTTAAAGTTTAGGTGTTTGATCTGTAAATACATAGGAATGGGGTGGTATGTATGGAAATGCCTCTTTTATTTAATGCAGGCATGAAAACAGGTTGTGCTCTTGTGGAATAATGGCACAAGTACTCTACAGCATGATAACGGTAAAATTCCTAAAATCAGCCTTCCTGGAAGCAACAGTATGTATTTCTTCGTACTGCACATTTTGTAAGTCTTCTGATATTATCCCATGTTCCAAGCTACAGGTTTCTGCATGTGAATTCTTTTATGGCTACATTAGAGCATGATTATGATTAAAATTTATGGAAATTTACATGCATGCCACACAAATATATAGCCCCCAAAGTTTGATATTTACTCTTCTAACACCTTGATATTTCATAAATTTATGCATGAAAAAATGTATTTCACTTCTAATGTTTTGAGCGGCATGCATGTAAATATGAGAGTTTAAGTGTTAGATATGTAAATACATAACAAATTGTGGTATGTATGTAAATGTCCCCAAATTTTAAATAAGCATTTAAAAAATGACTCCAAAAATTATAAAAAGATTTTATGAAGTCAAGAAATCATGGAGAGATATCCCATTAAAACTTAGTTTAATTTCGAATTAATTTATATTTTCTTTGTTTTAATAATTATTTAATTTTCAAAGATTATTTAAAATTCAGAAAAGTTCATAAAATTCACAAACATTTATAGCAATGTTTGGGAGTATCCCCTGACAATTATATACAAATTTAATGAGATACACATGTCATTTTAATTTTTAGTAACTTATTCAATTTATTTAAAATTTAAATTATAATAATTGCTTAAATTTTTCTAAAGCTCTCTTTCTCTCTTCCTAAAGCTTAATGGAAAGTTCTTGGTGATTCTTATAGTCTAATTTAATTTGTTAGGAATTTTATAAGCTTAAGAGCTTAATTAATTACTTACTTTATTAAGATAATTCTATTTAGTTCAATATTTAATTCAAGGGATCTAATCCACTCCAAGTCTTATTAAATTATTTTCTAAGATTATAAGAGGTCTCAGGTTTATTTCATAAAAAGATTGGTTTTTAATAATTTATTTTTATTTATTATTTGTTACTTATTTTTAAGAATAAATTTAAATTAATATCAGTTTTAAATTTATGAAAATGTTNCATGTACGCTTCTATCTATAATGTTGATATAGGAAGGATAATAGTCACTTCACTTTGTATAGAAATAGACGACTTTGTGAAGCTTCGAAAGATGGAGTTTGTTTTCTCTTATGGCATGTTATTAGATGTAATCATATGTTAGTTACTTGTTAATATGGTACTCTTCTCCATGTTTTTATGTTCTCTTTTTTTTGCTGATTTTGTGCTGGTTAGAATATGCTGTGGGGGTGGAAAAGCAGACAATCTCTGCTGATTTTCAATTGATATTGTATTTGTTAAGCTATGCAGCTTAATTGTTTTGGTAATTTTATTGTGTTTATGTTGGGGCATCTTGTTCTTCACATTCTCCACAATCAGCCATTATTGAGTGATTCTATATAAAGTTATTGTGTTTTTGCTTGTTGATTTGCTTTCATGTCTTCTGTTCTCTATGTTTGAATATCTTTCGTCTATTTGCTAACAGTATTTTCCAATTTCGATCTATTGTACTAAGCCACAACGGCTCCTTGCAGTTTTATTTAGGAAGCTTTACATACATACCACTCAATTTCTATTTATTTACATTTCTAATACCTAAACTTCATTTATCTATATACATGTCATCTTACCTATGCATTCAAACGCTATTTTACTTTTTGTGTTGGCTCTTACTTGTGCCACGTCCTCTACTGCTAACAATTCTGCTTGGCATTCCTTAGTTCGATATTTTGGTAACAACCAGGAATTTGTGGGGANCTGCATTCAAACGCTATTTTACTTTTTGTGTTGGCCCTTGCTTGTGCCACGACCTCTACTGCTAACAATTCTGCTTGGCATTCCTTAGTTCGA
Source organism: Phalaenopsis hybrid cultivar (assembly GCA_002079205.1). Lineage (NCBI taxonomy): Eukaryota > Viridiplantae > Streptophyta > Magnoliopsida > Asparagales > Orchidaceae > Phalaenopsis > Phalaenopsis hybrid cultivar. The sequence continues at coordinate 102,519 of JXCR01135024.1, forward strand.
TATTTTGGTAACAACCAGGAATTTGTGGGGATCTGTGATGATTATGTATCCGTTGAGGCTCAACCGGCTGTTACATTTGAAGACTCGAGGTTTTGATATCTGTTGATATGTTGCCTGTTGTTGTTCGGAAATAAACCTGATTTTTGACACTAAATTCATCTCTTCGACTTTTCAGTATGGATGGAGCCGGTGATAGAATTGGATCGGTTTTTGTTTTGTGAGCTCCCGTTTAACTTCTTTAGCTTGTTCTTTTCTTTTCTTCACACACACACACCAAAAAAAACAAATTGGTGAAAGTAGAAATGTTAAAGTTTAGGTGTTTGATCTGTAAATACATAGGAATGGAGTGGTATGTATGTAAATGCCTCTTTTATTTAATGCAGGCCTGAGAACAGGTTGCTCTTGTGGAATTATGGCACAAGTACTCTACAGCATGATAACGGTAAAATTCCTAAAATCAGCCTTCCTGGGTAAGTCTTCTGATATTATCCCATGTTCCAAGCTACAGTTTTCTGCATGTGAATTATTTTATGGCTACTTTAGAGCATGATTATGATTAAAATTTATGGAAATTTACATGCATGCCACACAAATATATAACTCCCAAAATTTGATATTTTCTCTTATAACACCTTGATATTTCATAAATCTATGCATGAAAAAATGTATTTCACTTCTAATGTTTTGAGCGGCATGCATGTAAATATGAGAGTTTAAGTGTTAGATATGTAAATACATAACAAATTGTGGTATGTATGTAAATGTCCCCAAATTTTAAATAAGCATTTAAAAAATGACTCCAAAAATTATAAAAAGATTTTATGAAGTCAAGAAATCATGGAGAGATATCCCATTAAAACTTAGTTTAATTTCGAATTAATTTATATTTTCTTTGTTTTAATAATTATTTAATTTTCAAAGATTATTTGAAATTCAGAAAAGTTCAAAAAATTCACAAACATTTATAGCAATGTTTGGGAGTATCCCCTGACAATAATATACAAATTTAATGAGATGCACATGACATTTTAATTTTTAGTAAATTATTCAATTTATTTAAAATTTAAATTATAATAATTGCTTAAATTTTTCTAAAGCTCTCTTTGTCTCTTCCTAAAGCTTAATGGAAAGTTCTTAGTGATTCTTATAGTCTAATTTAATTTGTTAGGAATTTCATAAGCTTAAGAGCTTAATTAATTACTTACTTTATTAAGATAATTATATTTAGTTCAATATTTAATTCAAGGGATCTAATCCACTCCAAATCTTATTTAAATTATTTTCTAAGATTATAAGAGATCCAGGTTTATTTCTTAAAAAAAATTGGTTTTTAATAATTTATTATTATTTATTATTTGTTACTTATTTTTAAGAATAAATTTAAATTAATATCAGTTTTAAATTTATGAAAATGTTTATTGAAGCAAAAAAGAAAATCAGAGAGATATTCCATGAAAAATTAAATTGTTTTTTAATTAATTTGATTTTCTAAGATTTTTTTTTAATTTTAATCTCTAAAAAATATTTAAAAATTTTATGAACATTTGCATAAAAAGTTAAAAAGTCACCGTAATATTATCATAAAAGATTGTATTTCAAAGGAAAATACATTTTAAACAAATTATATGAATTATTTTATGAACATTCAAACTTAATGATTTGTTTTAATTTGTTGATTTATTATATATTTTCAAAATTATAAGTTGAATTAATTATTTTTTAAATTCATATATTAACTTTTTTTTTTTTCAGTGAAGCTTACTTAAATATAAGATATGTGATGTGGTGTTCAAAGTCACGATTGTTCTAGATAGAGTCCTTAGAACAATTTTGGAGATATTTAGTTTAGAAGTTTCAATACATACTTAAATGAGCTATCATAAAGCTTCTCAATAAAAGAGATTAAAAGCTGGGTGACTAAATTGATCTTTCCATTTGAACCAAGCTTGGGGCTTAGTTTAGCAATAGAGCCTTGCATGGTCCATCTCCTTGGCTTAAATTGCTTGAGATAGTCGTTAAGAAGGTTTCAAAGTGGCTAGAAACTTTTTGGGATGGAGAGATGAGCTAGAAAATTCTTATTCTCCATGTAATTTGGCTCGATGTGAAGCTCCACTTAGTTGGGATNGAATAGAGCCTTGCATGGTCCATCTCCTTGGCTTAAATTGCTTGAGATAGTCCTTAAGAAGGTTTTAAAGTGGCTAGAAACTTTTTGGGATGGAGAGATGAGCTAGAAAATTTTTATTCTCCATGTAATTTGGCTCGATGTGAAGCTCCACTTAGTTGGGATAGCAAGGGGTGGTTGCGTTAAGGTCAAAGTGGGCATTGGCAACTCTCTTATGTATTAGGAGGGGTTAGTAAGTAACCCACTTCGGATTTAGTTGACTTTGACCTCATTAGTTCAGTTAGTTCAATACAAACTAGATTCAAATTATTTTGGTGCACCTTGTGAGCATCATCAGCGAGCTAATGAGTTGGTTGGCCAAGTTTTGTTGCATATATATGTTTAATTGGGTATGACTCAATAGGATATCTTTGTGTAAATTTGAGCTCAGTGGATTAAGTGGGCAAATTAGGCAATTTGGGCTCCAAAGAATGTTAAGTTCATTTAAATATTTGTAGACTTTAGAAAAAAAAATTAGTTTGATTTAGTTTAGTTTTAGCTCAATATTATTCAATTGAGTCAACTTATGTCAATTGACCTAATTGAATAAATTGTCTTTCAATTTAATGTTAAATATGTTAAATTATGTTAAATTACTAATTTAAAGCATTTTGAAACATTTAGTTTAAATTAATTTGGGTTTAATTTTACTTTTGTTCAATGTAGTATAATTTTGATGGTTTGGGTTAAGTTATCAAATTGAACAAATTTTGAGCTCAATTAGTGTCAAATTAGAATTAATTGAATATTTGAAAACTTTACCCTTGATTTGTTTAAATCAATTTGAATTTAATTTTAATTTGGCCTACCATGATCTAATTAGGTCGATTTGGATTAAATGACCCAATTGACAAAAATCAAATTAAATCAAACTAATTGTTTCTAAAGTCTTAAAATAACTTATGGCGCTTAACACTCTTAGGAGCTAAATTGATTAAATTGGGCTTCAATTTATTGTTAATTATCTTAAATTAGAATCAACTAATAATTTAAAGCTTTTAGAAATAATTAGTTTAAATTGGCATAAGTTGCATGAGAAGAAAAAAAAAAGCTTTTAGAGAAGAAGCATGAGGTTAAGCTTGAGATAAAAAATTGTTAGCAACAAAGTTGAAGTTGACATTATTCAATGCTCCAATTATGCTTCAAACTCAAATTCTTACAATCTCTAGAGTATAGATCCAGATTCATAAGGATATTCTAATGTAAGTGAAACTTAGAATTTATTAAAATCAAAAGTGGAATCATATTGTAACAGTAACTTATCTTCTAGATAAAAAACATGCAACATAATAAAATAAAGCCAAAATTAATATTTAGACATAAAAACTGAAAAAAACTTGCATTATAGCTAAATACAATTGCAATAACTTACTAAACAATTGAACTTATAACACTAACTTTGATTTAGAACATTCAACCATATATGGATTAGAATGTTTCAGTATTCAAAATAATCCTCCAAATTATTCCACATAAAAAATTCCTTAAGATTACACAAACATTGACTGTAGGAACATAAATTTCAAACTTATGAATAGTTCGTTTTTGTTTAGTACAATACAAACAAGATTTCAGTAGAAGAACAACCTTTATTATGATTTTTTTTAAAAAAAATTTGCAATACAAATGAGCTTTTTTATTAACTTTAATATACAATAACTGTACATAAAAAAAAATCTTTAAAATGACTAAAAGCAAAAATAAGATGGCAACTCATTCTGAAGAATATCTGTAAAGCTTCAGAAATTCGTTGCAGAGAAGAACGATTCAGTCCCCCCAATGGATCTACAAAAATAATAATATAATTTCAATGGCATATATGAAAGAAGAAATAAACCTAAAAAATACTCAAAGATGAAGCTTATGTTTCACTCAAAAAACCTAGGTTTCACTCAAAAAAGAAGACAACCAGATAGATTTAACTTAGGTTTCACTAAAAAAAACCTAGGTTTCACTCAAAGAAATAAACCTATAGTCAATATGAAGACAAACAAATCTACATTTAACCTAGGTTTCACTCAAAAAAGAAGAAATAAACCTAAAAAAACTTATGAAAATTTAACCTAAGAGGCAAGCATGAAGATAAACTTGAAATGTTAAGGAAAATATACTCAAAAATGACGTCTGGTGGCCTTACAAGCAACCAAGCAAGAATATTGAGCACTGAAGCAAGAATACCGGGTAGTTGATCCAACGCCTACTTTATTGAAGACAAATAGAAGTAGAGATCAGAGAACGAACACAAACATTCGACCCTAAACTCTCGATGACAAAGCTTTTTGCGGTTTTGCGGCGAAGAGAAAGAGTCGGCCGAAAGTTTTTCGAGAGGTGAAACGCCGAAAGGATGCCCAAGAATCGAATAGGCGAACAGTAATAAGGGTTTCTATAGCATGAACTAGAGATTGCGGTTTGTAACATATATTAAAATATATAAATAATATTTTATATTAATTATAAAACTTATATTACATAACTATGTAATATTTATATTACTAATACAGTTTATTAAGATATTATTATTATTATTTTATTATATATTACAATTTATAGTATTTAGTTTTTTAAATTTTGAAATATTTTTTAATATATATAATATAATTATTTTTAAATTTAATTATTTATATATATATATATATATATATATAATTATTTAAATTATTTAAATTATTTAAATTATTTTATATTTCGAACAAAAATGAATCGAACATGAACGAACAGGTCATTGTTCGTGTTTGGTTGGTTTAACAATCCGAACAAAAAAAAATTTGTTTGTGTTCGTGTCGTTTGCTTATCAAATGAATCGAACACAATCTACTTCACGAACCGAACACGAATTGTTCGCGAACAACAAGCTTTTTTGACAGCCCTACCCATGAGAGAGCTTCTATGCTAAGATTGAGGGCCTGTTTGGGGCAGCTTATAAGTGCGGCGGCGTTTTCGAAAACACCGTCTACTCGTTTGTTTCGCACGTTTCATAAATTATATCAAAACTGTGTTTTATATTTTCTATTGCACGAGATCGCGTTCTCCTGAAGCTTGTTTCACTTCTTTTACACCTCTGCCCCTCTCGCTCACGAGCCTACCTCTCATCTAATGGCGATGAGCGAATTGAGGAGAGGGAAATGCGACTGGATCTGATCTTCCCCTCTCTATATCTCTCTCGCGCGTCTTAGTTGTACACTTAACCCTAGCCGAGAAGACCGGGGCGCATTTTATGTGTTTTGACTCTCTGAGCTCGCTTTGGTAGCTGAAGGCATCAGTGTATACAAGCGCTTGTTCAGGAAGTAGGTATTTTTGAGGTTGCTAAGGTTCAGGCAAGATGGATGATGGATTTTTCTTCTGTTTGCTTCCTATTTTTTGCGGTTCAATTTGTGAGCACTTATGTTGGATGTTCGTTATGACTCCGGGAGCTGCTGCATTTAGGGTTTTCTTTGGTTTTGTTGCGCTTTTCTTTGGTTAATCGGCTTTATTGTTGGGGTTGATTAAAAGTATCATGACTGATATTTAATGGGCTTAGGTGTTTAGAATCTGGAAGATTTAACTAAGCTTGGGGTTATATAGATGAATTTCTTCAAAGTGATAATATGTTTTTGTTGGGATAAAGTATTGTAATATGTTTTTTTTGTACCAATAGTATATAGATCATTAGATTTTCTTTTAATCTTATTATTATTTGTTGCTTGAGAAAGTTCTATTGGATATATTAAGCTTCAGTTATGGACTATGATCCAATCCTAAACTTTTCTTTCCATTTATATAAGGGACATTTACATACATAGCACACAAATCTTATAAATTTACATATTTCACACCTAAACTTTTATTACACAGATAGCATTCAAATTATTAATATCACATAAAAATTGGACGATTAACTAATTTTAAATGTGAAATACACATTTTCATGCATATTTTTAAAACACCAAAGTGCTATGTATTTAAATATGAAAGTTTAGGTGGGAGATTAGTAAATACATAGAAAATGTGTGATTGCTTCTTTGACACTGTTGTAAGCCTTGTTAAAACACCAAAGTGCTATGTATGTAAATATGAAAGTTTATGCATGGTTTTGGTTCGGCGTAAAAGATTGCTTCTTTGACACTGTTGTAAAGCCTTGTTGTAAAACATTTAATATCTAATTGGAAATCTTCTATGTATCAACATTAATCACATGAATGATGCAGATTTGAAGATCTTCTTGTTTATTTTTGGAACTGTGCTTTTAGTTTACATTCTTTGGAAATATGCTCCATTTGTCTATTTAGCGTGATTTATTTTCGACATGGAATTTATTAGAGAGAGTAACCTTAGATGGTTTGGTCACATTAAACATCGACCATTTGATGACCCAGTTAGGAGAGTATTGTTTTATATTTGACATATGTTAAGAAAGCTAGAAGTAGACCTAAAAGAACTTCAGCCAGTTGTTTTATATTTGACATATGTTAAGAAAGCTAGAAGTAGAGAACAACATTCTATGCAAAATCATGGAAATTCTCAAATCAATGACATAGATCTGCGCGCAGGAAGCTATCTTTGAACCTTAAAAGCCTCTCTTTCAAAAATCGAGATAAGTTTGGTCATTATATTGTTGTTGCAAACAGTTCGACTGCGTGTGGTCGAAATGATCATTTTTTTCCAAAAATAACTATAAATAAGTTGTTTACAAAACGCACAAACCAAATATCTAAATAACTTATCTAAAACAGGGGTAGAATAGTCGTTTCTCCAGAATCAACTATTTTCCAGACGCACAAACCAAACTGTCAAACAACTTATTGGGATCAGCTGCTCATCAGCGGATCATCAGGATAAGTTGTTTATCAGCAGAAGCTGAATAAGCTGCAGCTGCCTAAACAGACTCTGAATCCTATCGACAAAAAAAGAAAGAGTGCGGACCTCACTAAAATGAGGCCAACAAGTATAAAGACACAAATAACATTCAAAATTACCTTAAATTATAATTAAGGCAACGTAAACGTTAGCTTGTGCTACTTGAATAAATTGAGATTCTCCCCATCCATCACCAAAATTAAGTGTAAGCTTCCTTGTGTATTACCATCAATTTTGAACATTAATTGTTTGCATTTGCATAAATATCTTAATATCTCACCTAAATATCTTATAATTAATTTATTTATGTTCTCATTTATAGATATCTAATATTAGTGATAAGATTCTCAAGAGAATGAGGATAATGGGATTAAATTGAGCCAGCCGAAGTCATAAGAAATGAAGAGGTAAATGCAATCTGCAGTTTGGCGTGAGGCGAGGTAGGTGTTTCAGATCAACTTTTATCTTTTATGCATGATAATCTATACATATATCTTTCTTATAAAATTATCCGAGCGGCCGCGGCTAACGAAGACTACTTTTATTTATTGCAATTTGGTCCCTTAACATTTTTCCTTGTCACTATCTGCATTATTTAGCATATTTTATAAGGGAGTTATGATGTGTGAAACGGGGAAAATTATTAGGGGGTCCCGGTTCGTCGGTTCATGTCCGCTTTGTGCAGCGGTTCAGCACGTGGAGGCTTCGTTGGCGGTTCACATCATCCGAAAGCGATATGGTACCTTTGTCGCGTAGAATATCTTCAATGCATGCATGGCTTTGGATAACGCATGGTCTGAAGCAATCATACATGCATATATAAAGTATATGAGGTTGAATGCAAAAAGGTGTGATCACTGATAGAAATTAAATTTTTTATTTTTTATATGTGTGTATATATTTGAATAATATTTATTATGTTCGTCCATTTCGATTCTCAAAGAGCCCCTATCTCAGAGAGGTAGGCGAGAAAAGGATAGAACAAAATAAGGCAAATATTAAGAAGTACAGAGAAGATGGATATGAAGACATCTCGATAAGCAATCCTTATAATATGGACTGGAGAAGAGCTGCCCGAAGCAAATTTAACTATATTTGTTCATGGAAAATATATAAGAAAAGGGTTTCAAAAGTCTATGTTCCACAATCAAAGCAAAATCAAATTTATTTTTAATATAAGTTCAATAAGACCTCTGACGATAACATATACTCGTGGTCAATTACATTTTGGGGATACTCATAAAGATTCACGATGAAGGTGTTATGTTTCTATTCTATAAAACCCTGACAATCGTTATTTCATTGTTATCAAGNAAACGAATCGAACACGAACGAAAGGGTCATTGTTCGTGTTTGGTTCGTTCAACAATCCAAACAAAAAAAATTGTTTGTGTTCGTCTCGTTTGCTTATTGAACGAATCGAACACGATCTCCTTCACGAACTGTTCGCAAACAATGAGTTTTTTTGACAGCCCTACCCATGAGAGAGCTTCTATGCTAAGATTGAATCCTTTGGACAAAAAAAGAAAGAGTGCGGACCTCACTAAAATGAGGCCAACAAGTAGAAGACATAAATAAGATAATCGTTTCAAAATTACCTCAAATTATAATTAAGGCAACGTAAACGTTAGCTTGTGCTACTTGAATAAATTGTTTTGAACATTAATTATTTGCATAAATAACTTAATATCTCACCTAAATATCTTATAATTAATTTATTTATGTTCTCATTTATAGATATAAAATATTAGTGATAAGATTCTCAAGAGAATGAGGATAATGGGATTAAATTGAGAGAGCCGAAGTCATAAGAAATGAAGAGGTGAAGGCAATCTGAAGTTTGGCGTGAGGCGAGGTAGGTGTTTCAGATCAACTTTTTATCTTTTATGCATGATAATGTATATATAGATGGACACATGAATAATATCTTTTTTTATAAAATTATCCGAGCGGCCGCGGCTAACGAAGACTACTTTTATTTATTGCAATTTGGTCCCTTCACATTTTTCCTTGTCACTATCTGCGTTATTTAGCATATTTTATAAGGGGGAATGGGGGATTTACATGTATCCCCCACAATTCTCACCTATTCTTATGATGTGTGAAACGGGGAAAATTATTAGGGGGGTCCCGGTTCGTCCGTTCATGTTCGGTTTGTGCAGCGGTTCAGCACGTGGAGGCTTCGTTGGAGGTTCACATCATCCGAAAGCGATATGGTACTATCGTCGCGTAGAATATCTTCAATGCATGCATGGCTTTGGAGAACACATGGTTTGAAGCAATCCTTATAATATAGATTGGAGAAGAGCTGCCCAAAGCAAAATTAACTATATTTGTTCATGGAAAATATATAAGAAAAAGGCTTCCTAAAGTCTATGTTCCAAAATTAGAGCACAATCAAATTTATTTTTAATATAAGTTCAATAAGATCTCCAACAATAACATATCCTCGTGGTCAATTACATTTTTGGGATGCTCAGAAAGATTCACGATGAAGGTGTTATGTTTCTATTCTATAAAACCCTAACAATCGTTATTTCATTGTTATCAATGGCTAAATTAGGTCATCATGCAAACAGAGGATCATTGTAACCCTAACCTCTGAATCTGATCGACGATGGAGTGAGCACAAAGAAGAAGCTGGCGGTGGAGAGAAAAGGGACTAACTCCTTGAGGGTTTTTGATGAACGGATACAACCCTCAGGGATTGCATTATTGGGGCCAATCTACTCCTCCCCTTTCTCTCTCGTAACTCTAACTTTAACACACAAAGCATATATTATTGTCAGGTGGTCAATCCCTGTAGTCGTGCTACCCTGAGCCATGTAAAGTATGGAACTTTAGATAATATGTTCGACATAAATCTTGTATATCTTTTGGATGGCTTATCTCATGTTACCTTGCTCACATGAAAGCTAGGAAACAAGCTGACTGAAATAAAAGAATGTCAGGCTTTGAATTTTGAACGAAGCTTCAGATCTCATAATAATATAATATTTATTTTTAAAAAAATTGTAAAAAATTATTTCCGTATGATTTGAACTTCATTATTAACAAAAAGTATAACATAGGTGGTGAGATTTGATAAAACAAAACCAATAGTACAAATAATGTTTTGATTGGAACTAATAAAAGTTCAAATACTTACTCACAATTGTAAGTTTTTTGGAACTTATTAAGGAAATCAAATGTCCTCTACATTTTGCTTTTTGACATCTCAATGATGTGAATCTTAAAGGGCTCAATTTTAGATTTAGAAAGAGATAAAATTTTAAACATTATAAAATGATTAAATGGAATATATTTGGACCGCATGATGAGATGTCCATTTTCTTAATAAAAATGACTTGAATACTCCTTTAAAATTTTGATTAGTTTGTCATATTTTACACATTCAGTCTAACTTTGATGAAGAGAATCCTTCATTTTAGAAAAAGACCAAATCTAAGTTCATCGTTGAAACATTAACCGTTCATCTTTGAAATCCTTATATCCAGCTTATTCTCTACTTCTTTTGGTTGGTTCATCATTCCTTTAACTTTGAGCACATATCTGTCTGTTTTAACCTTTTAAACTTGAATTATAATGCATGTGTTTATCAAAGCAAAATGCAATGACACCCATAAACCTTATACTAAACATACTTAAATGAATTGTGTATTCAAGAACTTGATAGGGTAGAATTACGCAGAGAAGAATCATCTAAGTTTAGAGTGAATTTTAAGTCTTCAGATATACATATTAATAGATCATGACATAGCTCTAGCTTCTTGCTTTACATATAAAATCTACATCTATAAACTAGTTTATTTTGGGCAAACAATCATGTCCAATAACATTTTCTCAAATTTCCTTGTAGTGATCCACTCAAGTGAAAGTAGCTACTTTTTGTTCTTTTTTTTTTTCTTACTTAGCTCAGCTTCATGTTGAATATATTTTATGTCAAGAAAGAAATTACTCTTCTTTAAGGATATTTTTGCCGTGTGCCTAGCTATGGGATGGATTATTAGGCATGCCATCTTTGATATTTATGTCAAGTTATCACCACTTCTACAATGTTAATATATTAACACACACACACAAAACTACTTAAAATAATTGAAAATTATTAATTTAATAGAATTTAAAATTGAAATTATTCTCCAAAACTTCTTATATTTGTTGATGGGATGAATGAGCAGTCTAAGACACTTTGACTCATTTTCATGTTAAGCTCATCAAATCATGAACATAAATTATTCATATTAGATACATGAATCCATGACGCATATCTTACCATATATGGGCAGAAATCTAAGGCTTCTTTAATTTCTTATTTAAGTAGAACAATTATAATGACCCACCATTCAAGTTTGTTTCAAATATCTTTGAATAAAATGTTGAAAATTCTATTAGTAAACATATCAATGAGTTAACTTCCCATTGGAATATGCTAAGTGCAAATTAAACCACTTTTAAGTTTCTCTTTTATGAAATACATTTTCATCTCCACGTATAGACAGTGTTAATAAAAACTTATTATAAAATTATATCTTTACAGGTCTTTTTCATTTGATTTTTAAATCTTGTAGCACAATTTCAATCCATATGAATTCACGAATATCTAGAGGGATTACTCTAAATTTAATTTTAACACTTTACTTTAGAACACTAAGTTATTTCTTACTCCTCCATTATACCTTATTTTCTCTCAATAATGTTATGTTTTCATCATTAATATGTGTTTAAATAGTTAACAGTCATGAAATCATGCCATACAATTATTTATAGACTTCATGATTTTATCTATTTGATGAAGAGAAGCTAAATTAGTTATCTGGATAATTTATTATTATTATTTTTTCATTTGTAATGCTCCATATTGTGGTAGAAGAGACTTCATCTCATATGTTTCTTTGTTGACATTACTTTTCTACCAATTTAAAATTAAAATTTAACACTTTCTCTCATATATTTGTTTAATTTATTTACATTTCTTCCATAAATAATTCATTTCATCATATTTATAGGTTTTGTATTGGTGGATTTGAAGCTATGGATATATTGTATCTTCAAATTTGATGACTTTTAGGTAACATTAAAAATGCAAATATAAGGAAATATGAGGGGATTTAGCAAAAAATAAATTAAGCTCAACGAACATGCTCTTAATTTCTATGCGCTCTTAAAAGAGATGTGATACATCCCTTAAAAGAATATAATCTTATGGCATCTAATCATAATTATATATAAATGATAATTCTAATGATTGTAACTCAGCTGAGATATTAAATATACTGCAAGATTTGCTAAAGATTACGAGAAGTTCATAGCAGAATCCATGGTCCTGAGCTAGAAAATCATCAACCAAAATTTGATATTTCTTGTAATAATTTTCTGAATTTGAATTGTACAATTTTGTGTTAGTAGATTGTGAAATCGTTACTCTTTTCTTTGGTACCCATCTTNGGCTAAATTAGGTCATCGTGCAAACAGAGAATCATTGTTACCCTAACCTCTGAATCTGATCGGCGATGGAGTGAGCACAAAGAAGAAGCTGGCGGTGGAGAGAAAAGGGGCTAACTCTTTGAGGGCCTTTGATGAATGGATACTGGCCTCAGAGATTGCATTGTTGGGGCCAATCTACTCCTCCCCTTTCTCTCTCGTAACCCCCACTTTAACACACAAAGCATATATTATTGTCAGGTGGTCAATCCCTGTAATTAGATATAAATGATAATTCTAATGATTGTAACTCAGCTGAGATATTGAATATACTGCAAGATTTGCTAAACATTACGAGAAGTTCATAGCAGAAATCCATGGTCCTAAGCTAGAAAATCATCAACCAAAATTTGATATTTCTTGTAATAATTCTCTGAATTTGAATTGTACAATTTTGTGTTAGTAGATTGTGAAATCGTTACTCTTTTCTTTGGTACCCATCTTGTTGACTCTACAAGATTCAATAATTTATACAACACAGTTTTTCGAGAGAATTTGGAGATTAAATCTAATGATATGAAATGAGTCATAGCGGCTTGCTCTTAGGGAAGGTGGCCATAAATAAACAAACCATTATTGTCTGCAAAAAAACCAAATTTTAATAAGACTGCATGTTTGTCATTAGAAAATAATGTATTCCAATGCCTTATTATCTACTAATTTCTAAGACAAAATAAAATAATCATTTGTCTACTATAGCCTCTATAGCTGTTGAAATTAAATTAAAAAATGAAGACAATTTTTTTAGGGAATCTACTGAAGAAAATTCTTCTTAAGATTGTGCATAGTTTTCTTTTTTGATATGTAGAAGAAAATCAGGCAAGCTATTAACAATGTTAGAAACAACTAGCTCATCAAAAGTAGATTCAATTTATCAAACTAGCCATCAATTGTAGCAGGTTCTATACAAAGCAATTTTGAGATTGAAACAAACGTGTCAATAGATTAATCCATGGTTGAACCACTCAGACAGGCTAATCTGGTCTATTTTATAAAACCATGTCCAAATGAGGAGCTTAGGGTTTTTGTTAAATATTTTTGGAAGAATAACAAGGTGCCATCATTGTGAAGATAGCACTAAGATTCAAAGCATTATATTGACAACTATAAATGCATGTACAATGCAAAAATTCAAAGCCGGGATGTAAGAATTATTGAATCTTGGCCCATCAATCTATTCTTATCTATTTAATGAATAATATTAATGCACAACACATCAATTCTTATGTGAAATAAAATATTATTATATTAAAAATAATATGACAAAATCATTTAATTTTTGAATTGAAGAAGATGCGGATTAAACTAGTAATTGATTAGTAGATATGAGTGGAGGTATGCCAATGGAGCCAAAGGAAGAAAGAACAACAAACTCATTTATATTGAGATGCAAAAATTCATTCATATTGAGATGCACGCTAGTTAATTTCTGTCAAAAAAACACAGTATACAACAAACTACTAAAAATAATGAGAGTATTATCAGACAATAACAAGTACAAAAGATTGAGAGAAGCTCTCATGACAAACATGAAATAGATATTGGTGCTATCCCTTAGATAGAAAAAAAAGGTAGATGTTAGGACTAAAGAATGAAGTTGCAAATGTTGGCAAATGTCCTAGTTACTATGTATTCGTGTTGTTGCTTTTATAGACAATAAAGAACATCAGCTATGACACATACATAAAAGATCATTACTATGTTTAACATGTGTTCTTTATTATTATGCCACTTTATCCTACAATTCTTGTTAATGCTATGATAGTTATTACGTATCGATTGCTTATGAAGGTGGCATATCAATTCTATTAGGGAAAGAACAATACAACTTAGACACCAACACAATTAAAAGTTTTATGGAGCACACTTTTTTTTTTTTAATGAGTTCATAGTATAAACGACAAGGCTATCACAGGAGCATTTGCAAAAAATCCTCAGAATCAGCCAAGTTTGATTGTATCGATTGCAATTTGACAAAATAGTTTCGGGAGGCAAATAATGGAAATTTATAGCCTCATTTGATTTTGATTTGTTGATTTTGGAAGTACTTATTTTACTGATGGATGTGTTTTGATATTAATATTATAGTATTAATGTCAAGTGTGAGCAAATGTAACAATATCAATATCAAATACAACAATGTTTTTTGATATTTTCTTAAATTTTGTATTTATTTTATAATAATTTATTTTCTTATTCTGATTACTGCCATCAAGATTATAATTGAACCTGAACTAGGTATGAAGTATTTGAGAAGGCTGATTAATTTTGTTTCTTATTATGCTCATTGAACTCGAGCTTTATATTCTCTCCTACGTCAACTTCAAAGAGAATTTCAATCCCTTAAAATTGGTCCAAGCTTGATTGCTCTGAAAAATAATATAAAAATATAAAATTAGAAAAAAAAAATTAAAAATAGAAAAACCGATATCCTGAATCGCTCGAGCTTGGGATCTACATTTCCTCTTCACTCGTTTTTTAGAGAGAGAAAATTTTGGGCATAAGCAACGAGAGTTTTTTCAAGAAGTTTTTATTCTGTGCAGACAGCGCACACAATTTACGTGCCCCGCTCAAGCGATCACGTATTCAAATTTAAATATAGCCGAATCGTATAATAATTTTAATTCTTTATTTATTTATTAAAATAAATTATTAATCCAGCAAATGTATTTATACATTTTGATGATTTATATTTTATCATGAAGTTTTGTCTTTAGGGGGGATATTTCATTAACTTTATAAATTAGTTAAATGGTTGTACGGAGAAGGACAAATGCGCAACTGTAAAGCCGATCGGGTTGCATAATTTTGCCATAAATCTCATTATTATTACTATATAAAATTATTTAGATACAGACAAGGAGCATGTTAGGGGGCCAATTTTGACCCAATCATGTATTCTAATGCATGGGTCCTTCCATTATTGCTATTAACTAAATGCATATATATATAGATATATATANATAGCTTTAGAAGGCATATATATTCAACTATTTAGTATAATATCTGCATTTAAGGGCCTCTAACGCCATTTGCGAAGATAACGTGCATATTATTTATATTCGACGCAGCAAATAATAGTTATAACAATTTTAATGTAAAACTCTAATTTGAATGTAAACAATTTTTATCCCGAAATATTGGAAATAATTTTTGAAAATTTTATAAGGTAAACCTGTTGTTGTGTGATATTTACTTCCTGGCATAAAATTGAAACACAAAGAACACAAGCAAGCACAGATCGTTTACGTGGTTCGATCCAACTGGATCTACGTCCACGGGAGGGAATCAATCAAATAGTTCACAAAGATAAAAGAAATGGAGAATACAAAGCTTATACATAGAGATGAGCCCTCATCTTCCTTCTATGGCCCCCCTCTCAAGCGACACCTTGATACAAGGTCTCAAGATGCTCTCCTCCTCTCTAGCTCTTTAGCTATTCTCTGCTCATTTGTGGTAGCTTAAGATCTCTTCTCTTGCACTCCTAAGTCTCACACCCTCTTTATTTATAGGAACAAGAGAGTGGTAGGTAGGAGGTAGGTGGGCGGTAGGTGAGCGACAGATGAGATGTGGTAGGTGGCAATGTCACATTACAAAATTGCCCTTTTAACTTAGTTCAATAATTGGGGGTTTAAATAACACATGTGCATATATTAATAAATACTTTGATGATATTTAGTTGATTTTCAACTCAAAAATTTTAAAAAAAATAAATTTTAAATAGTCCGAATCTTTTAACCATCATTGGTTGTCGTTGACCACCTCTTACCAGCTGTCGCAGCCAATCATTATCGGTCGATGTTTGTCTCTTATAACAAGTTTATCTTCACGTCGACGTTGTAATTTTGGAGATCTTGTAACTCTCTTCTGCATGTGAGACAAGGAACTGTGCTTGTAATTTCAAATTTATAGTAGATTTCTTCAGCTAGTTCAAGCTACGTGATTTTTTTTCTTTTTTACAGATTTTCCACGTAAAAATTTATGGTGTTTCTACTAGCTATTTTCTTTCATTCAAGTGTATGTTGAATTTTCGTACAACGTTAAAATAATAATCTCACTCTACCGCTGTTGCGAATCTTCTAGCAAGTATCAAGTGATATATTTAAATTTAAAAATAATAAATAGAATGAATTGATATTTTCTTGACATTATGAATTATGTAATATCTCAATAAATATAAATATTTAGTACAATGTTGTTTAAATGTTTTTTTTTTAAATAGCTCTTGGCATCAAAGGTTCTAAGATTCAATCTCAATAAAACTTATATTTATAGTTTTGTTATAAATAAGTTAATAACATAATTAAAAATTTAAATATATTACACGTTGAATTTAATGAGCATTCAGAGATAAAACTTTTACAATCAGTCAAATTTTTTGACAAAATTTAATTAAAAATAAAAATAAATCGACAAAACCACATGAAACTTAAATTACGGTCAAACTTTTTAAATCAATCAAGATAAAATATATATATATATTTATTTCAATAAAACTTTTACTATTTTTTAACCGAATTTTGAATGCAGCCCACCAAAATGAAACTGAAACCACGGCCTAATGAAACCAAGATTTTTNCATGCCATTTGCGAAGAGAACGTGCATATTATTTATATTCAACGCAGCAAATAATAGTTATAGCAATTTTTAATGTAAAACTCTAATTTGAATGTAAACAATTTTTTATCTCGAAATATTGGAAATAATTTTTGAAAATTTTATAAGGTAAATCTGTGCATATATTAATAAATACTTTGATGATATTTAGTTGATTTTAAACTCATTTAAATAAAAAATTTGAAAAAAAAAATAACTTTTAAATAGTCCAAATGCTCGTAGGATCTTTCAACCATTATCGGTTGTTGTTGACCACCTCCTACCAGCTGTCGCATCGGTCGACGCTTGTTTCTTACAACAAGTGTATTCTCATGTCGACGTTGTAGATTTGGAGATCTTGTAACTCTCTTCTGCATGTCGGACAAGAGTTTGTGCTTGTGATTTCAAATTTATAGTAGATTTCTTCAGCTAGGTCAAGCTCCGTGATTTTTTTTTTTTAACGGATTTTCCACGTAAAAACTTCTGGTGTTTTCACTAGTTATTTTCTTTCAGCTAGGTAGAGTGATCTCTACTGCTGCCGCGAATCTTCTAGCAAGCATCAAGTGATATATTTATATTTAAAAATAATACATAGAATGAGTTGATATTTTTTTGACATTTTTGAACTATGTAATATATCAATAAATATAAATATTTAGTACAAATGTAATATCAGCAATGTCTTTTAAATGTTTTATTTAAAAATAGCTCTTTGCATCAAAGGTTTTAAGATTCAATTTTAATTAAAATGATATTTATAATTATGTTATAAATAAAGTGAATAACTTAATTAAAAATTTAAATATATTACACGTTGAACTTAATGAGAATTCAGAGATAAAACTTTTATAATTAGTCAAATTATTTGACACACATGAAACTTAAATTACGGTCAAACTTTTTCAATCAATCAAGATAAAATATATATTTATATATTTCAGTAAAACTTTTACTAATTTTTAACCGAATTTTGAATGCAGCCCACCAAAATGAAACTGAAACAGCGGCCTAATGAAACCAAGATTTTTCTAATCAACAAACCCTGTAGCCACCCCTGTGCCCATCTAGCCTCCCCTGTGCCCATTCCTCATCGCTCCCTATATAATCCCCCCTGCGCCAAACTTCCCACAACATACATTACCTCCGTTAACCTTCACCGGAATCAGCC
>JXCR01135030.1:0-16107 GCA_002079205.1 Phalaenopsis hybrid cultivar
TCCAAAACAAGTTACAAGCTATGTATTGTTGTAGCTAATGGATAGTAAGAAACTAGGCATGGTAACCAAGGCACACATCAAAAACAAACATGTTATTTTAAGATTTACTTCATGCAATTAATAATTAAGGTCCAGCACTCATCCCCTCATGTTTCCAAAGTCTGAGGCAATTGATGTTCCTTGTTTGATTTCAATGGTCAAAAACTAAATAACTGTACATTTGCATTTTTCACACTCTGAAGCTATAAGTCAAATTAAAACGTAAGGCAGCATATACATGTATTGAACACTTGAATAAGAAATAAGCCAACAGAAGAAACCATTAAAAAATTAAAATTAAAAAAAATGCTGCACTCAAAGAACAAGAAAATGTGCCGCTACATTACCAATCATTATGCATCCCAATCTCATGGTGCACAAGACTTCGTATTAAGAACCAGAACTCTAGTCACAAGAATTATCTAGCTAATTGTGACGGGTTTATCTTTCACAAAGCAGTGTGAAGAAATTGGTCAATCAAAAAATTTTTCTCTAAAAGAGTACCACTAATAAACTTAAAATGTTAATATTTGATGTTAAGAAAAGTTGTGGTATATCAGGAAAATATGATGGGTACATAGGACATCAAGAAAAAACCAAAATAAACACCAGAAAAGATGCTTGCTGAACAGGTTAGCATCTTTGGGCATAAGAACTTGAATTGGATTTGTCCCACAAAAAGCACAAGGAAAGTTACTACAACATCATCCAGATAGCAAAGATCAACAAAAGTAAGAGTGAAAGTTTATGCAGCTAAAGGAAACTATACATCCTACAAGATTTAATAAAAATTTAACATCGATATGGTAAAATAAAAGACCACTTTAGGCACACCAAATAGATAATTCCCGCTCTGACCTAGAGGCCAGTTATGAACAAGGAGCTATGCTACACACATAAAGCACTATCATAACCTGAAGCGGTAATAGACTTCTGAACTAAGGTATGCTCCTTCTAAATGCCCTCAAGAAAAAAAATGACTAAAGAACTACAGAGAAAGTTCCATGATTTCTCAATTGTAAACGGGTCTACCTATTGATAAAAAAACCCACAACCACCTAAGAATACCTTACAATTTATCCAATGGGAAAATATTATTACTCAGCATATCAATACACCATAGGCATAAAAGGTCTAGTATGGTGAACTAAGAGTGGACTCGTGGCGGCTACTGAATAAAAGAGAGAACCGTAATAGAAGATGTTACACTTGATATCACAATCTATAATCATGCAGTAGAGAACACATACTTCAATAAACAAGAAGAACACATTGTCACTTACAAATATGGAGTTAAAGAATCACACATAAAAAAAATAAAAGCCTAAACTGATACATTCTTTCTTATAATCCAAATTATAGCTACTAAAACAAAGTTCCGTAGAGTCTATAGTCTACGCTAATCTAAAATTCTCTCTAGTGATCAAGTCTGATGATTAACCATAAGAGCTTACACCTATAAAAAATCTAAAACCAAATCAAAAATACCTCTTTAGATGATAAAATCTCTATATAGTGTCTCATTTAATATCCAAATCTGTCGTCTAAAAAGTTAGCTCATAACCAGTCAAATATGATAGGATTGAGGTGGGTTTTTTCAAAGCTTATATGGTTGTAATAGAGTGATTAATATTTAAGTTGAGTATGGAAAAAAAATTTAAATAGATGAATGGAAAAATTAAGAAAATAAATTAAGGACAATTAATATTAAAAAAATGGAGTGATATTTTTTAAAATAAAGTGTTAAAAAATAAAATACAAGTTATATGGTAACATATAATGAAGGATAAAAAATATGACCTTTAGAGTAGATAAACTTAGCATCATAGGATTAGACAGAAAAGGAACATAAGGTTACATGGACAGAAATGCTTTAGAAACATTTGTGAAGAATGTGTTTAACACTTTAAACAATTCTCAACATGAATGAATGTAAAATAAGGATTAATAACACCTACCCCAAATACTTAGAAAAAGGCTAATGATGTTGATGATGAAATTGTTGATAAGCCAACCACAAATTATTAAGATAAGGCTAATGACGATGACAATGATAACAATACACTAAAGCATAATAAATAAGACCAATAGTTTCATAATCAAGCTTGTTAGCCTTATCTAAATGATGTAAGGTTGGCTTATAATCAACAATTTGTAAATTTATAATACGAGCTATCTAAAGGAAAAATTGACACGCATAAAGTTTTGAATGCACAATTACCCTTTTTTCAAATGATAAATGCCACTATTTTGAGCCCTAACAAAAATAGACACTGTAATAAACAAGAACATTGCTCAAACATACCTGATCTTTGATAAAGCACCTAAAAGCTGTGCAACGAGGTCCAAAAGAAGCCCTCTTAAATCAACTAATGAAGGATACTCAACCTGGCTGACAACCCTGCAAGAACAAAATCACCTTATACTTGACAATATAATATAAACAAACTACAACACATATTAGAGAATGGAGCGCAGGCATGTGTTAACTAAGCAGAGGGTGGTTTGGGCATACGTAATTATAAAGAAGCCCTTTAGCTTAAGTTCTATAATAGCTAATCTAAAAAGTAATTAATCCAAACTATACAGAAGAAATGTATTATTTACATTTAATCAAATCATCTCATGACTAATATACTAAGCATAAGTTGTGCAATCACAACAATGTAACTGACAACATTGTAATTACAATCAATAATTCTGAGCGTATGTGCTTTGACAACTTATGCGGATGCAGTTGTCAAATCAATACAAGTCCCAAGCCCAGAAAATGCAATGGTTTTAAATGGTGCTTGGAGCCAAATTTTATCATGTGTTTTGGCTATTTTATCGTTAAATGGCTTGTGTTTTAAATGGTTTATCATTAGTTGGGTTACTTTCAATCATCAACTTATCATTATCATACTAATCTGCATTTTAGATATCTGATAAGACCATGACACCACAAAAAAAAATAAGATTATTTTTCATACCAGTGCGACCCTATACTTCATTTTTAGGGGAACTCATCTATGGTCCATGAGTCTACTTCCATTATAAGCCACGAAGAATATAAGGTTTCCTTCTGAGAAAAAGCTGATTGCCAAGCCACTTCAACCAAATTACCTCTTAAGGATAACTCCCAAAAAAAGTTGATAGAAGAATAACCACTACATCTTTTCTCTATTTCCAACATTCTTGCTTTCTGTACTTTAGAAATAACATTTATGGAGTCATTTATTTCAGCAAGAAAAAGCTACAATTCATAAGTGAAATTTAGAGAGATACTATATCTAGTAAAAACGTGCTTCCACTAAAAGCATCAAAACTCTTCCAATCAAAAAAAAGCTTGGGTTTAGTAAATTAGAAAAAACTTTTCCAATATTTGATAGCTTAAAATTTATTGATTCAATAGTCCAAAGATGAGTTTGTCGGCCACAAAATACAGAAAAATTGCTTGAGATTTATGTGGGCTCTGCAAATCTCCACCCAGCTTAGCTAATATTCAAATGATCCTAGGTTGATCTTTCAAAAAAAATAGTGGATATTAAATAAAATATTACCAATATATTTCTCCACCATAGGAGATTTTATGAACTAGTTTGATGTTTGCCAGAGGAACATACCTCTAATATTAATTATCCATCTTGGTCACAAAAGTAAACATTAGAGTGCGACTGGTCTATAGGCAACATGATATTACTTTAATAGCAACAATTTAAATTGGAAGGTGAAAACTTTCTTGTTATTAGATCAAAGCGAATGATAAGAAAATGATGACAATGGACTGAGTTGACTTTAACAAAATGTAAAAAGATTGCATAATTGTTATCTTTCTAGGATTTCAGTGGGTTCTAAATCCCCCAACCAAGCTCTATTACATTCGTGTGATTCAGGATTGATCTTTCAAAAGGCATGATAAATATTAGATCAAAAAATATTAAGCAAACTCACCCTTGGAGAATTTTATAATCAGGTTTGAAATTCGCTTCAGATACAATCACCTATTATTCGTTAACTCTAGATCGCAAGAGAACTTTTGGGTAAGTTTGGTCTATAAGATATATGATGCTTTACTTTAATAATAGCAATTTGAATTGGACATCGAGAGGTGTATTGTTCATGTACCAAAATAAATGGCAGATCAATAATCTCAAATCCAATCAAAACCTTATGGTTCCATCATCGCAAATAAACATAGACCAAGGTCTACTTTATCAATGAAGGTCGTTTATCCAACCTAATCATAAGATTCTTGCCAGTAATAATGAGTTGCACATTCCATAAATATCTCAAAGACTAAAATTTGTAGAAAGAGCTTCGATCTAACCTTGGCAAACAAAAGGTTCGCGCCCAATTTAGTATGCTTCATGACTCATAACTTATTGGGATAATCATTAAAGAACATCCAGCCTTAAGTTATAACTGTTATATAATGGCATCATAGTAAATAGATTACCCACTTAAGGTCTGTTTATCAATAATCTCCTAATAAGCAGCTAATCCAGAGAACATGCTAATCAGCTGAACCGAATAAGCTGGCAAGCTGTTTGGTTTGTGCGTTTAGAAAGCAGCTGATTTGCAGTTGTTTCTGGATAAATGATAATTTTGTCCCTGTTAAGTAGTGTTGTTTGCAATATTGCTCTCATAGTTATATATTTGATATTTTAGAAGCAAAAACACACTTTATAAAAATACACAAAAAAGAATATACACTTCACTTAAGAGTGAGCATCTATAATCTATGTTGTACANACCAGAACCTAAATAATATGTTATATTCTTTATATTGAATTTAGACAAATAAGGTCTAGCGCTCATCACTTTATGTTTCCAAAATCCAAAACAAGTTTTTCCAAAATCCAAAACAAGTTACAAGCTATGTATTGTTGTAGCTAATGGATAGTAAGAAACTAGGCATGGTAACCAAGGCACACATCAAAAACAAACATGTTATTTTAAGATTTACTTCATGCAATTAATAATTAAGGTCCAGCACTCATCCCCTCATGTTTCCAAAGTCTGAGGCAATTGATGTTCCTTGTTTGATTTCAATGGTCAAAAACTAAATAACTGTACATTTGCATTTTTCACACTCTGAAGCTATAAGTCAAATTAAAACGTAAGGCAGCATATACATGTATTGAACACTTGAATAAGAAATAAGCCAACAGAAGAAACCATTAAAAAATTAAAATTAAAAAAAATGCTGCACTCAAAGAACAAGAAAATGTGCCGCTACATTACCAATCATTATGCATCCCAATCTCATGGTGCACAAGACTTCGTATTAAGAACCAGAACTCTAGTCACAAGAATTATCTAGCTAATTGTGACGGGTTTATCTTTCACAAAGCAGTGTGAAGAAATTGGTCAATCAAAAAATTTTTCTCTAAAAGAGTACCACTAATAAACTTAAAATGTTAATATTTGATGTTAAGAAAAGTTGTGGTATATCAGGAAAATATGATGGGTACATAGGACATCAAGAAAAAACCAAAATAAACACCAGAAAAGATGCTTGCTGAACAGGTTAGCATCTTTGGGCATAAGAACTTGAATTGGATTTGTCCCACAAAAAGCACAAGGAAAGTTACTACAACATCATCCAGATAGCAAAGATCAACAAAAGTAAGAGTGAAAGTTTATGCAGCTAAAGGAAACTATACATCCTACAAGATTTAATAAAAATTTAACATCGATATGGTAAAATAAAAGACCACTTTAGGCACACCAAATAGATAATTCCCGCTCTGACCTAGAGGCCAGTTATGAACAAGGAGCTATGCTACACACATAAAGCACTATCATAACCTGAAGCGGTAATAGACTTCTGAACTAAGGTATGCTCCTTCTAAATGCCCTCAAGAAAAAAAATGACTAAAGAACTACAGAGAAAGTTCCATGATTTCTCAATTGTAAACGGGTCTACCTATTGATAAAAAAACCCACAACCACCTAAGAATACCTTACAATTTATCCAATGGGAAAATATTATTACTCAGCATATCAATACACCATAGGCATAAAAGGTCTAGTATGGTGAACTAAGAGTGGACTCGTGGCGGCTACTGAATAAAAGAGAGAACCGTAATAGAAGATGTTACACTTGATATCACAATCTATAATCATGCAGTAGAGAACACATACTTCAATAAACAAGAAGAACACATTGTCACTTACAAATATGGAGTTAAAGAATCACACATAAAAAAAATAAAAGCCTAAACTGATACATTCTTTCTTATAATCCAAATTATAGCTACTAAAACAAAGTTCCGTAGAGTCTATAGTCTACGCTAATCTAAAATTCTCTCTAGTGATCAAGTCTGATGATTAACCATAAGAGCTTACACCTATAAAAAATCTAAAACCAAATCAAAAATACCTCTTTAGATGATAAAATCTCTATATAGTGTCTCATTTAATATCCAAATCTGTCGTCTAAAAAGTTAGCTCATAACCAGTCAAATATGATAGGATTGAGGTGGGTTTTTTCAAAGCTTATATGGTTGTAATAGAGTGATTAATATTTAAGTTGAGTATGGAAAAAAAATTTAAATAGATGAATGGAAAAATTAAGAAAATAAATTAAGGACAATTAATATTAAAAAAATGGAGTGATATTTTTTAAAATAAAGTGTTAAAAAATAAAATACAAGTTATATGGTAACATATAATGAAGGATAAAAAATATGACCTTTAGAGTAGATAAACTTAGCATCATAGGATTAGACAGAAAAGGAACATAAGGTTACATGGACAGAAATGCTTTAGAAACATTTGTGAAGAATGTGTTTAACACTTTAAACAATTCTCAACATGAATGAATGTAAAATAAGGATTAATAACACCTACCCCAAATACTTAGAAAAAGGCTAATGATGTTGATGATGAAATTGTTGATAAGCCAACCACAAATTATTAAGATAAGGCTAATGACGATGACAATGATAACAATACACTAAAGCATAATAAATAAGACCAATAGTTTCATAATCAAGCTTGTTAGCCTTATCTAAATGATGTAAGGTTGGCTTATAATCAACAATTTGTAAATTTATAATACGAGCTATCTAAAGGAAAAATTGACACGCATAAAGTTTTGAATGCACAATTACCCTTTTTTCAAATGATAAATGCCACTATTTTGAGCCCTAACAAAAATAGACACTGTAATAAACAAGAACATTGCTCAAACATACCTGATCTTTGATAAAGCACCTAAAAGCTGTGCAACGAGGTCCAAAAGAAGCCCTCTTAAATCAACTAATGAAGGATACTCAACCTGGCTGACAACCCTGCAAGAACAAAATCACCTTATACTTGACAATATAATATAAACAAACTACAACACATATTAGAGAATGGAGCGCAGGCATGTGTTAACTAAGCAGAGGGTGGTTTGGGCATACGTAATTATAAAGAAGCCCTTTAGCTTAAGTTCTATAATAGCTAATCTAAAAAGTAATTAATCCAAACTATACAGAAGAAATGTATTATTTACATTTAATCAAATCATCTCATGACTAATATACTAAGCATAAGTTGTGCAATCACAACAATGTAACTGACAACATTGTAATTACAATCAATAATTCTGAGCGTATGTGCTTTGACAACTTATGCGGATGCAGTTGTCAAATCAATACAAGTCCCAAGCCCAGAAAATGCAATGGTTTTAAATGGTGCTTGGAGCCAAATTTTATCATGTGTTTTGGCTATTTTATCGTTAAATGGCTTGTGTTTTAAATGGTTTATCATTAGTTGGGTTACTTTCAATCATCAACTTATCATTATCATACTAATCTGCATTTTAGATATCTGATAAGACCATGACACCACAAAAAAAAATAAGATTATTTTTCATACCAGTGCGACCCTATACTTCATTTTTAGGGGAACTCATCTATGGTCCATGAGTCTACTTCCATTATAAGCCACGAAGAATATAAGGTTTCCTTCTGAGAAAAAGCTGATTGCCAAGCCACTTCAACCAAATTACCTCTTAAGGATAACTCCCAAAAAAAGTTGATAGAAGAATAACCACTACATCTTTTCTCTATTTCCAACATTCTTGCTTTCTGTACTTTAGAAATAACATTTATGGAGTCATTTATTTCAGCAAGAAAAAGCTACAATTCATAAGTGAAATTTAGAGAGATACTATATCTAGTAAAAACGTGCTTCCACTAAAAGCATCAAAACTCTTCCAATCAAAAAAAAGCTTGGGTTTAGTAAATTAGAAAAAACTTTTCCAATATTTGATAGCTTAAAATTTATTGATTCAATAGTCCAAAGATGAGTTTGTCGGCCACAAAATACAGAAAAATTGCTTGAGATTTATGTGGGCTCTGCAAATCTCCACCCAGCTTAGCTAATATTCAAATGATCCTAGGTTGATCTTTCAAAAAAAATAGTGGATATTAAATAAAATATTACCAATATATTTCTCCACCATAGGAGATTTTATGAACTAGTTTGATGTTTGCCAGAGGAACATACCTCTAATATTAATTATCCATCTTGGTCACAAAAGTAAACATTAGAGTGCGACTGGTCTATAGGCAACATGATATTACTTTAATAGCAACAATTTAAATTGGAAGGTGAAAACTTTCTTGTTATTAGATCAAAGCGAATGATAAGAAAATGATGACAATGGACTGAGTTGACTTTAACAAAATGTAAAAAGATTGCATAATTGTTATCTTTCTAGGATTTCAGTGGGTTCTAAATCCCCCAACCAAGCTCTATTACATTCGTGTGATTCAGGATTGATCTTTCAAAAGGCATGATAAATATTAGATCAAAAAATATTAAGCAAACTCACCCTTGGAGAATTTTATAATCAGGTTTGAAATTCGCTTCAGATACAATCACCTATTATTCGTTAACTCTAGATCGCAAGAGAACTTTTGGGTAAGTTTGGTCTATAAGATATATGATGCTTTACTTTAATAATAGCAATTTGAATTGGACATCGAGAGGTGTATTGTTCATGTACCAAAATAAATGGCAGATCAATAATCTCAAATCCAATCAAAACCTTATGGTTCCATCATCGCAAATAAACATAGACCAAGGTCTACTTTATCAATGAAGGTCGTTTATCCAACCTAATCATAAGATTCTTGCCAGTAATAATGAGTTGCACATTCCATAAATATCTCAAAGACTAAAATTTGTAGAAAGAGCTTCGATCTAACCTTGGCAAACAAAAGGTTCGCGCCCAATTTAGTATGCTTCATGACTCATAACTTATTGGGATAATCATTAAAGAACATCCAGCCTTAAGTTATAACTGTTATATAATGGCATCATAGTAAATAGATTACCCACTTAAGGTTTGTTTATCAATAATCTGCTAATAAGCAGCTAATCCAGAGAACATGCTAATCAGCTGAACCGAATAAGCTGGCTAGCTGTTTGGTTTGTGCGTTTAGAAAGCAGTTGATTTGCAGTTGTTTCTGGATAAATGATAATTTTGTCCCTGTTAAGTAGTGTTGTTTGCAATATTGCTCTCATAGTTATATATTTGATATTTTAGAAGCAAAAACCCACTTTATAAAAATACACAAAAAAGAATATACACTTCACTTAAGAGTGAGCATCTATAATCTATGTTGTACAAGCTAAAATCAAGGGTGATCTTATAAGGCTCCTCCAACAAAAAATTAGCTCCATGCTTTTTATTGTATTTCATCAATGTCTCTGATAACTTTTCTTTGATTTCTTAATTCATTCTTCTTAATAAATTTTCAAATAAGTGACTAGTAGAGCTTCCCCAAAATGTGAAGCAGCATAAAAGTCCATTTTGTTACTTGAGCTTATAAATCATGTTCTGAAAGAATAAGCAATTTTTGAGATTCCATCATTTAACTTCGATACAGTTAGAAATCAAAATTGATTTTGAATACTGCAAACATATTGAACTCTCTTCAAATGAAAGGATTTCCTCCACAAGAGTAGTACTTTCAANAATTTTGAATACTGCAAACATATTGAACTCTCTTCAAATGAAAGGATTTCCTCCACAAGAGTAGTACTTTCAATCTCACAAAAAAATAAAGGAAAAATGAAATCGTCATATTCCAAAGCAAGTTCTACATTTACAAGCAGTCAAATGAACCCTATTCTTAATAGAACTCAACCATGCCTGAAGCACAAAAATAAAACAGATTGACCACCATCTTTGCCTTCCAGAAGACACAAACCAATTGTAAACACCATAAGAGANGATGAACCCTATTCTTAATAGAACTCAACCATGCCTGAAGCGCAAAAATAAAACAGATTGACCACCATCTTTGCCTTCCAGAAGACACAAACCAATTGTAAACACCATAAGAGAAGAAAGAAAGACAAAATGAAGAGCAAAGCACCATTAAAGCAAAACTAAACGCAAAAAAAAGACAAAATTTGACGTGGCAAGCTTACTCCAACCACGGGTCCGGCCTCAACCGCCGTCTTATTTTCCAACGGAGAAGGGGCTTCCACAAACCAAGAACCAGACTCCTTAATCAGCTTATTCTAGGAAACAACAGTAGGCTTTGCCCGGCCTAGGGCAAGCGAAATAGGAGAACACAACTCGCCTCGATGATTGGAACTGAGAGAATTTTCAGCAAAGTGGATGGAAGGGGAGGTGGCGTCGGCAGCCAATGTGGTAGTTCGGCTTCGTTGTATTTGCGTTCTGCGAACATGAAGCTCGAACCAGGGTTTGCGAGANAGCCTAGGGCACGCGAAATAGAAGAACACAACTCGCCTCGATGATTGGAACTGAGAGAATTTTCAGCAAAGCGGATGGAAGGGGAGGTGGCGTCGGTAGCCAATGTGGTAGTTCGGCTTCGTTGTATTTGCGTTCTGCGAACATGAAGCTCGAACCAGGGTTTGCGAGAGCGACAAGGGCAGCGGGGAAGCGAGAGAGACGAGGGCAGCAGAGTAAAAGTTACGAAACGAACGCGGTTTGTGGGGTCGATCCCACGGCTGTGTTTATTAAAGAAATCCATACGCAGTTTCCAATTAAGCTCTCCAAACGCACGAAGCAAATGGGAGAGCGGCGTTTTCAAAACAAGCATGAAGGTGATATAAATAAGATTTAGATTATTTGAACAAGCATGAAGAAAACTACAAGGTGCATAGTTGACAGAGTAACAAGATAAAATAGAAGATAAACCTAATCAAACCTACCAAACTGCATAGACAAATAATGTTCTTTTAGAATAACCAGATAAAAGCTGAGTAACTAGATCAATGATTATGTCATGGAAACTCAGCAAATACATAGTTAACTGCTAGTTTAAATCAAGATAATATACATCAACCACATCTAGCCTGTTACCAAATTAAGGTGCATGAAATTTTTAATTCAGTTAAAAGACAAACACTGCTATAAGCTAGATTCAAATATCACAAGCACTGAAACAAGGAACACGGAACAATATCAAAGAGACATTACTTAAAGTACATAAAGCAAAAACTTCAAAAAACATGGCAAAAAATCTGACCTGTCTGCATTGATTAGCCAATCAAATACAAAATTTTCTAGGCCAGACCAAAGTTTTTCTGAAAAGAAAAAAGGCAATATCAAAAACAGAAAATAGATACTGTAACAGCATATTATCAAAAATAAATAGAAAAAAATTTAATGGAGGCCTAGGAAACCTGTGATTCCCTCCTGTGGGCAACACTCTACAAAGGGTATGCATGCTGAACAAAATATACACTCCACTGCAAGCTGTACAATAAAATGAGAAGAGCAATGCGAAATTTTAGAATACATTCTAAAGCTTGGAACTTTTACACAAATAATAATCATCACTAACTCAAAGGGTTGGTTCTAACATCAAGTCTCATAGCAGATATGACATTCAAGAGAATAGTACATTTGTTGCTAGCTAGGATAAACTTCACAAACTATTACTCAGACAAGACAAACTACAAAAAATGGTTAAGAAAAGAATTTTGGAATTTGTTTCACATAATATGTACATGATAGTTTAAATGATAACGTCAAATGCAAATAAAAACATGAATAAGAAAGAGGAGCTAAAAAATAATGAAAATAATTTGAACTTCCATCTTCTTTACACTTACAACCTGTGTTTTTTTCAATCTCTTCTCTCTCAAGTGAGCCAATGAAAAGGACACAATAGAAGAGTATAAAAGAGTTATACTAAAATATAATTAAAAGAAATCAAACTACCATTTCGGTGTTGCAACTAAATAAGACATTGCAAAAAATTTTAAAAATTCACTTAAATCAAATGAATTAGCATAGAACCTTACAAAATTATCAGAACTACAAGGTGGGTAAAGAATTCCGACATTAATCCTCATAGTTTACCAGAATAAGTGAGACAATGATTGTGAAGAAATTCATCCTATCAGTTCATAGAGGAAGAAGAGTAGGCAATTATGAAATTTATGTAAATTTTATTGCCTTAAAAAAAGAATATTTAAAAACTAATGAAAGATTACATTTTTTTAGTGTAATTAGCATGATACGTCCACCATTTTTTTTATAATGTAGATATACAATTAAACAAATATAAATAAGGAATATTAATATTAACATGAAATTGCACCTTCAAGTCAACATGAAATTATAAGGAAACAACAAACAAAAGTAATGACCTTCTTTTGGTACGTGGATGCATCATTTGCACCTTTTGGAGATTCACTGAAACTCAACCAATAAAACTTAATTAGCCATATATATATTTCAGTCATCCAGACAGCTGACATAATTTTGAAAGATAAAAACTAGCATTTCCATTAAGCATCCATTCATGAAATTTCAAACTATGATGAATCGGAGAGGTACCAAGAATAGTTAGGAAAATGGTCATTGGATGTAAATAAACATGTCTAATCATCAGCATCCCGCTCCTATAACTAAAGCTTTTTTCAGAACAAAGAGCCTAGTTTGTCCTTCACATTGACCTTCTGCATACTGCCCCATTTCAGCACAGGGGTAAGCACATGCCTATATACATAAGTATAAACCTAGGCCTTGAATGCAAGAATTTTTCCGATTAACCAATAGAAAACCATACAAGTTAACTGCGAGAACATTGTCATACAAAATTAATCAATTAAACTTCTACAACGCTATGAATTTTCCCTGGCCCGCCACCTTCTACAAATCCCACCTTGTATTTTTACTGTACTTCATGCACATCCGCACCAGCATAGGTATGTCCTCATGTAAACACATTGATTATTAAGCATGCCTCATCATAAAGTGGAAAAAGGGTAAATGGTAACTTTCGTGATAACCTAGTGTTCATAACACAAAATGATAACCATTTTCTTACAAGCATTTTGCCCTCATTTGATCTTATACGTGTTATTTCTTCTGAAAAAAACAATCTTCAACTAATTGCATCCAAATACGAAAAATTAAAATAAAATAACCATATCAGGTTCTAGAATAAAGTTTGTTCGATCACAACGAGTGACCTTCATAGATGTCATTCAATCCAAAAGAAATAAAACAAAAGTTTTAGAGAAGATTTTATGAAGCTGCATGACTAGAAAGTTATGCCCTATGAACAATGTTACATTATTAACAATAGGTTTCCCCACGATATGTTGGTAGTGAGTTTTATTCACCGGAACAGCATTGAAATCATTAGCTGATTTCTCATTGAGATCCATTGGAACAGTCACTAGTTTGCATAAGAGTAGATTATTCTCTGTCAAAATATGAAGCACATATTTGTGTTGAGACAGATAAATGCCATGAGATGACCGAGCAACTTTCATGCTAAAGAAATACTGGAGTGATCATAAGTCTTTAATTTCAAATGAAGTAGCAAAAATACCTTTCAGGGACTCCAATGTCGGTAGATCATCCCCTGTGAGCACGATATCATCAACATAGATGATAAGGATAGCAATTTTGCGACTGGGTGAATGCAGAAAGTAGAGAGCATGATCTAATTGGGCCTGAAAAAACCATGACTACTACTGCCTTTGTGAATTTAGCGAACTAGGCCCTAGGGATTGCTTCAGTTTGTACAGGGACTTCCGCAGTCTGCCCACTTGTCCCTTAGAAAAAGCAGAGTTAAAGCTTGGAGGGAGGCACATCTACACCTCCTCTGTAAAATCCTCATTTAGGAAAGCATTCTCGACATCTAACTGAAGCAAGGGACAATCCAGATTCGCAGCAAGAGAAAGTAAGACACGGATGTGTTCAATTTAGCAACCGGAGCAAATGCCTCCTAATAATCAACCTTGTATGTTTATGAATAATCTTTGGCAACTAATCGTGCCTTGTTGTGTTCAAAGGATTCATCAGAGTTAAAATTGGTGCTAAAAATCTAATGGCACCCCACTGCTTTCTTACTCAAAGGAAGATCCACAACATCTCATGTAAGATTTCACGAAAGGGCATTCAACTTATCCATTACTACAGCATTCCATGAAGGATCAGCTAATACTGCTTAAATAGTAGATAGTAGAAAATGATTTGTCAAGGCAGTAACAAACACTTTGTAGGTCGACGATACACTGTGAAAAGAGATATATTTTTTTATGGAATACAAAGAGTACGCCCTATTACATACATCGATAAGAGAACTCACCTCCTCATTCGGAGTGAGGTTAGTTATGGGGATGTTGCTTGGAGTGGATTCCAGACCTTACAAGGAAGCAGCGGGCTCCATAGTAGGACTATCAGGACGAGTGCGTCGAGTATAGACACGGAGGATGGGAGGAGGTTTGGTTGACTGGTAGGTGATAGATCCACAAGGACGGATGGTTCCTTGGATATAATGGTTGGAGAAATATCCATTGGGATTGGATAAAGAATAGTGTCCAAGAAATTAAACTCCCCCTCACTTGAGGCAGCGATAGAGAAGTAGAAAACACTTTCAAAGAAGGAGACATCGGCACTTACATAGAGTTTATTTGTGGTAAGATCAAAACACCGATAGCTTTTTTTAGTGGTAGAATACCCAAAGAAGTCCTTTTATGAATCTGGGATCAGGCTTATTACAACTCGGAGCAGTGTTCCAAAAAAAGACCATGCACCCAAAAATTTTGGGTTCAAGATCGATGAAGAACCGATTGGTAGGGAAACAAGACATCAAGATGGCTAAAGGGGTTCGAAAGTAATGAATTTTTTGGCGACACTATAGATGAGATAGATAGCAGTAAGCACGACATCATTTTAAAACCCTTTAGGGACATTAGATTTAAACATAATGAAGTGAGTCACTTCGAGATGTCGGTTTTTTCTCTTGATTATCTTATTTTGTTGGGGAGTCTTCGTACACGAGCTATGATAAAGGAATGTCCTTACTTACCAAGAATTCACCTAAAATAGAGTTAAAGAATGAACGGCCATTATCGGTACGAAAGACCTAAATTGACGTTTTGAATTAGGTCAAAATGAAAGAATGAAAGTTTTTGAAGATGACAGCAGCTTCAGACTTATATTTTAAGATATAAATTCGCGTCATTCGAGCGTGATCATCAATTAAGATAATAAACCATCATTTATTAATATAGTTGGGCGTACGAGAGGGTCCTTACAGGTCACTGTGAATAAGTGAAAAATGAGAGAAAGGCGTGTACGAGTGAGAATATGGAATGTGATGATATTTAGCTAATTGATAAGTCTCACATTTGAAACTAGCAAAATTTTTATTAGTAAACATCAACGAATACAAATGTTTTAAATATTGAAAACTAGGATGAAAAAGGTTCATGTCTCTTTCTCTTTAGTAAACAGCAACGCTCCTTTCGGGCCATTCTTTCAAAAACTAAGCGAGTTTGTGCAAAAGGTTCATGTCTCTTTCTCTTCTCGCTCTTGCGGCGAGGCGATGACGGCTTTGCAACGGCGATCTTATGAGCACTTTCCTCCTTAAGAGCGGCAGACAGTGGGTGAAACCTGCTTCCTCTAAGAAGAGGTGCGGTCTCAGACAACCCAACTTCCTCCTGGTGAGGAATTTCTTTAGGCTGAACAGTTTTCAAAGCTTCTGCCCTTTTAGCCTTCAGAATCTTACGGTTGCGGTTTCTCCGTTGAGTCCTGGTAAGGCGACCGGACTTCGAACTAGAACCAATTTCAAACACCGACGG